>JBBMOL010001013.1:0-52683 GCA_037954665.1 Laguncularia racemosa | reverse complement strand
CAATGCTTCGATATAGCTTGAGATCCATTTCTCCGAGAATGCGGGAGGCCATAGAGCTTGAGGACCAGTTGGAACCAACCTATTTGCATACATAACGTCATGGGTTGACAATTGATGATGATGTAATATTTGTTGTTTTGTTCATGGAGTTCAGATCTATTTCCCTGTACTGTTATCATAATTTTGGTTGTAATTAGGAAATTTCTGTTGTAATAGATGGCTAGTACCGCAGTTGACCGCCTCCTCCGCAAAGAGATCCGGGTGTATAAACCTTTGGACCCGAAATTGGTGTTGGACCACTGGTTCACCTTATACAATCCAGAGGAACAGGCCTTCATCCAGCAGAAGATAGGGCCCATCCTCTCACTAATGAAGATGGAGATGAACTTACCTTGGTATGGGCTATGCTCCACTTATGGGAAGTAGAGCCCGTAGCTTTCTTCATTGGGCCACATGAGATCACCCCTACCCTGGAAGAGTACACCCAGCTGCTACAGGCTCCAGCACTAACCGACCAAGTCTATGTACCTGATCTTGAGGCCGGGCTAGCCGGTATTTTCAGCAGACTCCTGGGTATCCGCAAAACAGCAGTCAACAAGGCCTTAGCAGACTGTAACGGGTACTGCATACGGATGGACGAGTTGGAAGCTTGGTTCATCGCCCGAGAAGATAATGGGGACAGGAAAGACATATTGTGTGGGGACCCCAAAACTTATAGACAGAGAAGGGTGAACGCTTTCATCTTGACAGCTTTCGCCACCATACTATTCCCCACCGAAACTTTCTATGTCCACTACCGGGTTGCAAAACTGGTGACCCAATTCCTGGAAGGAAGATCTTACATCCCGGCTCTATTGGCTGAATAGATCAAGAACTTAAACTTTGTAAAAAAGAAAGGCCATGGGATCCTCCGCTCAAGTATCAACCTTATGCTGATATGGTTTGTAAGTCACCTTAAGTGTTTTGGGCTGAACATGGTCCGAAAAACATTGGCTCAACAAGTGGATCTCGTGGATTCATGCATAGAGAAGATAAAGCTACCCGACGACCTTACCAGCCACAGTTGGGTAGAAGTGCTTAGAAGCTTTAGTACCGATGATATTTTGTGGACAGCCAAGTGGAGTTGCTAACGGACAAAATTATTCTAACCTGCAGTAACTTTCAGGCCGTGCCTCTGATCGGAATCAGTGGGTGTATTGGTTATCACCCCAACTCAGTAGTCCGCCAGTTCGGTACTATTCAAGACATAGTTTATCGGCCCTCACTGGAAGCAGTCACCTTCGAGTACCAAGATCCGAACTTACTAGTGGCTGAAAAGTTTGCTAAGCTGGCAGAGGTCAAAGCACTTTGGGAAGCCAGAATCGAAAGCTCGAATGTAGACCTTGATGAGCTAGATGGCGAGGTAGGAAAGCATCGAGCCACCAGGGGGTTCATGATCCACCAGCTGTATCAGATAGGGGAAAGAGCATACCGGGTCCCAGATGTCACTCGACCGAGGCCGGACAAGGTAAATCTGGAGCTAAAAATCTACCTAGAGTAAGTCAAAGCCCGGATGGAGGTATATTTTGAAGCTGCAGATTATAAGAAAGACATCTGGAAAGGACGATTCAAGGAATCCGACCAAAGGAATAAAGCCTTGGAAGCACAATTAGAGAAGACCAAAGCCAGAGTCGAAGAATTAGAAGCCGTCATCAACGGAAAGCCTGAGTCTCCACAACAGAAGACCAAGAGAGCTAGGAAATAGATAATCATTGTATTCTTTCATTTGTTCTTAAGTATCGAACTCCAAAGTTTCCAATATTAATAAAAATAAAGTTTCAATATTACATCATCAATCAATTGTTGACCCTTTTATTTTTAGCATCTGCATGACACATGCATCACATTTGCATACATCATACTAAAAAAAAGAAAAAAAATGCGCGCCAGGTATCAAGATAGCTCCTAAACAACCGAACCCTCCCAAAAGCCCAATTTGCATTCATTCAAGAACCAGAATGGTAAATAATGGCAACAACAGTGACAATCGCAATAAGACCAACATTGACTACGTTCCTACAGCCCGGGAAGAAACACAAGCTAGAGGTGTCAAAGGCAGAACGAAAGAGAAGCCAAGTAACACCCTGATGCGCATCCCACTGATGTACAATCTGACCGTTCTAACAAGTTAAACCCTATACTCAATCCTAGCTTACGATCAGTTCTCAGGCAAGTATACCTATCAATTAGCAGTATAGCATAGGAGTATAGGTATCGATCCCACGAAGACTTATAAGTACTAGTACTAACGATTATCCTACTATTTAACTTCTCACTATTGATGATCTCAGTTATCCTAATTATTGCTTAAATCTGAAAGATACGAATAAAATGAATAAAGTAAACAAATTCAAACACTCCCTTAATTAATTCGATGATCTAAACATACCCTACCCAAGATCCACCCCTAATTCTCATGCAACTTTTATTCAATTCCAAACATTCCAATGATTAATACCCAATCTCTGATCTATGGAGTTTCTTACACTAGATTAGGGTCTTTCTCAAGATCAATAATCTCTAATCCTAATTAAGTCAAATAAGATCTCTCTTTAATTAACATAATTAAGATTGCAATAAAATCCTGGGACTCTCAATTGAACTAGACCATAATGACCTCGTTCAATACAAAAAACCTCCTATAACCTATCTCTAGGATTACAAGGGGTCTTATTATTCCTGCCAGATCTACTCTATTAAATGATTTCTCAATCTTAATAACAGAGATCTAATCTCATCCTAATACTGTGCACATATCAAGATGAACAAACTATGATTGCAACATGAATAAACTCAAAGAGTAGAATTAATTATTGAACATCAACAATTTTGTTACATGACAATCAGGGGTTTCTCAAGGGACCAGGTATGAAACAATTAGCTACTCATGAATCTAATAAAAAGAACAAAACAGAAATTAATTGAATCCATAAGGAAAATTCAAACACGAAATATCTTGGCTTCAAATCCGAAAACTATTCTCGCAACAACTTCTCTTCTCTAGGGTTTCTCTTGTGCCGCCCCTTTCTCTCCTTAGGGTTGTTCTATTTATACTTCCTAAGGAATGACCGAGCATCTTCAATTGGAAAGATAAGACTATATCTTTCCTTTTCCAAGTGAATCTCGACAAGTGAGTAAGAGTAGCCTGACATGCCCAACAACACGGCCAGATTTCAAACCATGTCTCCCTCTGGTTGATAATCTGTAATTCCTCATTCTTGTTCAGTGTTTGGTATGGCTAGAAATATGGCTAGATTATAAACCGTGCCAAGTTCTGGAGCTTTCCACGTCTCCGCAGCGTCTGCCGCGGCTTCAAGCACACCCATATCACAAGCCGTGCTTCCTTTCCAAGTGATAACTTTCATCTTCAGGTGTGCCCACGGTTCATGACACGGGCATGGCTTCCCCTGTGTTGTCCATAAGTAGCTTTAACTTGATCTTTTAAGCTTCAATCATGCTCCTTTTGTTATCTTTCTCCTTCTCTTTGGTATTATACCCTGAAACTGATATATTTATCTGTTAAGTACCGAATCCGCATTGATTTTATTCAAAAGACTACACAAATTCATCATTAACGCCCATGATTTACAAGGGTTAATTTACTCTTATCACCCACCCCTCCAGCAATCTTTCAGACAAGCAACTACTATTCAAGAGCCAAGGATAAACGAAGATGACGTCAGCAATGGGAGTCCAACCCCCCGCACGTCCGATCAGCATCCAACTCTCAATAATTGGTTCTATTATCCTATTGATAGCTCTAGGTCAGCTCAAGGATAGAGAACGATTGTTAAACAAATTTTTATTGAGACTTCTTTATAATTCAATTACCGTTTGTCTTACTTATATATATGCTTTCATTTTACTTTACCCAGATCTCCTACCATCGAACATCAGGGATATTTCGCGCAGGTAGAAAATAAAAACGCTGATATTGTTTCCAACGTTGCTAGGTCAGTTGTTGAAGGCGATATCCTTGACCACGAAATAATACAAGAAAATTGGCAAAAACATGAACAAAGCGGAATTTCAATTGACGAGCCGGTGGAGACAGTAAATCTAGGAAGCATGGAAAAACCTAAAAACCTCAAAATCGGGACCAATTTAAGCGCCGAGCAAAAGTGTGAAATAACCGAGCTGTTAACAGAATATGCAGATGTGTTTGCCTGGTCATATGGTGACATGCCAGGACTAGACCAATCAATAGTGGTTCATAGACTTCCCACAAGGGAAGATGTCAAACCTAAAAAACAGAAATTGAGAAGATTTAAGCCTGACATCTTACTAAAGATTAAGGAAGAAGTCAAGAAACTGCTAGAAATAGGGTTCATCGAAGTGTCCGATTACCCAGAATGGGTAGCGAATATAGTCCCTGTTATGAAAAAGAATGGAAAGGTACGCGTATGCGTTGACTTCCGGGACTTAAACCAAGCTACTCCAAAGGATAACTTCCCCCTACCTTACATTGATGTTCTAGTAGAAAATACTGCAGGAAACCATCTTTTCTCATTTATGGACGGTTTCTTAGGATACAATCAAATAAAAATGGTCGAAGAAGATAAAACCAAAACGACTTTCATCACAACATGGGGAACTTTCTGTTACAAAGTCATGCCCTTTGGTTTGCAAAACGCTGGGGCAACGTATCAAAGAGCCATGGTTGCGATACTTCACGACATGATGTATCGAGAAGTCGAAGTATACATCGACGACATGATAGCCAAATCTAAAGAGGAAGAAAGCCATATAGATATCCTGAGGAAATTTTTTAAACGACTGAGAAAATTCCAGCTCAAGTTAAACCCAGAGAAATGCACTTTCGGGGTCACAACGGGCAAATTGTTAAGGTTTGTCATAAGTCGGGAAGGCATTAAAATCGACCCTGACAAAGTAAAGTCTATATTAGAGCTACCTTCCCGACGTACTGCCAAAGAAGTAAGAAGTTTGTTGGGAAGATTAAATTACATAGCTCGTTTCATCTCACAGCTCACAGATAAGTGCCGGCCACTATTCCGTCTGTTGAAAAAGAATGCCGTAGTAGAATGGGATGACGAATGCGAAGAAGCATTTAGGACGATCAAAGACCATCTCATAAAACCTCCAGTCTTGATAGTCCTGAAGCAAGGGAAGCCCTTATTCTTATACCTCACAATACTCCCTGAATCCATGGGATGCGTGTTAGGGCAAAAAGATGAAGAGGGAAGAGAGTGTTCCATATATTACTTAAGCAAGAAATTCACAGACGGGGAACAGAGGTACTTAGAGGTAGAAAGGACTTGTTGTGCTCTGATTTGGGTCATGCATTGGTTAAGGCAATACAACCTTTACTATCATATTGAGCTGCTAACAAGACATGATCACCTAAAATACTTGGCGGAGAAACTAGTTTTGATAGGGAGAATCTCTAAATGGAAAATGCTCTTATCAGAGTTTGATATCACATACATAAATCAAAACTCGATGAAAGGGCAAGCTTTAGCCAACCAATTGGCAGAACATCCTGTCGAGGCAGATTCCCAAGAACTACAAGCCCAATTCCCGGAAAAATATATATTAACAATGGAAGGTATACCGGTAGAAGACTATGGGACAGAGTAGAACCCTAAGTGGAAAATGTTTTTCGATGGAGCTGCCAACATATTCGGTTGCGGGATCGGGGCAGTGGTGATATCCCCAAACAGCACACAATTCCCTGCAGCAACGAGACTCACATTTCCATATACTAATAATATCGCGGAATATGAGACGTGCATCCTCGGCCTCAAAATGGCTTGCCAAATGGAAATCCGCGAATTAGAAGTATACGGGGATTCATCGCTCATCATACTACAGACAAGAGGGGAATACAAGACTAAAGACCTTAAACTGGTACCATATCATCAACATTTGACAAAGCTAATTGAAGAATTCAAGGCAATCACTTTCACATATATCCCGAGAACTCAGAATCAGTTTGCAGATGCACTCACCACACTAGCATCTATGATCCAGATAACAGGGGGGTCGAAGTTCAACCGATGAAAATAGATATCGAAAATCGGCCCGCGTACTGTTTAACAATTGAAAAAGCACAAGATGACAAGCCCTGGTATCACAACATCAAGACCTTTCTACAAGAGAGTAAATACCCTGAAATGGCTAGCAAGAATGACCAAAGAACACTCAGAAGGTTAGCAAGTCATTTCTTATTAAGTGGGTTTGTACTTTACAAAAGATCGTCTGATACCACCTTGTTAAGATGTGTGGATAAAAATGAAGCCTGTGAACTGATGAAGGAGGTACATGAAGGGGTATGTAGACCTCATATGAACGGCTACATGTTGGCCCGAAAAATCATGAGGTTAGGATACTATTGGCTAACCATGGAATCAGATTGCATAAAATATGTTAAGCACTGTCATCTGTGTCAAATATACGCAAACCGGATAAACGCTCCGCCCAACGAGCTACACTTGTTGTCAGTACCATGGCCTTTCTCCATGTGGGGAATCGATATAATTGGCCCAATCACTCCGACAGCATCCAATGGCCATAGGTTTATACTGGTAGCAATCGATTACTTCACCAAGTGGGTAGAAGCTTCGTCATATACCAATGTCATAAAAGGGGTAATAATCCGTTTCTTGAAAAGGGACATAATAGCCAGATATGGAGTTCCTGAGTCCATCATCACCAACAACGGTACCAATCTTAATAATAAGTCGATAACAGGTTTATGTCAACAATTCCACATAAACCATAGAAATTCAACTCCCTAGCGACCTCAGATGAACGGGGCAGTAGAAGCAGTTAACAAGAATATAAAAAAGATCATTGAAAAAAATGACAACTACTTACAAAGATTGGCACGAAATGTTACCGTTTGCCCTCATGGCTTATAGGACTTCAATAAGAACATCTACTAGAGCTACCCCATATTTGTTGGTATACGGTACAGAGGCAGTGCTACCAGTCGAAGTCGAAATACCATCATTCAGAATCTTGTCGGAAACTCAGTTAACTGAATCAGACTGGGTAAAGAAGAGGCTTGATCAGCTGAATCTGATTGATGAAAAAAAGACTCACTGCACTATGTCATGGCTAGTGTTACCAGCAAAGGATGGCCCGAGCATTTAACAAGAAGATGAGGCCCTGATACTTCAAAGAGGGGGATCTGGTTCTAAGGAAGGTTCTCCCGAATGCCTAAGATTCCAGAGGGAAATTTACCCCAAACTATGAGGGTCCATATGTGGTAAAGAACATATTATCAGGAGGTGCTTTGATACTGACTCAAATGGACGGTCCAGAATTGAGAGACCCCATTAATGCAGATGTTGTAAAGATGTACTATCCTTAGGCAAGGGAATTGAAAATTTTGCCAATGTTTATGAAAGCCAATATTCGATATAAATTTCGTTGAGTCTAGTTTTTATTTTTATTTTTATTTTTTTTTACAAGCAAAGTTAATGTCTCTGAATGGTCGATATTTCCAACCAATTCTTATTGCAACAAATATTCTTAAACACATTAGCCATCACTTCACCAATGAATGATAAACACTAAAATGATAATGAATCTCAATAAATTTTGTGATATAATTCTATCTACTTTTGAGCATTAAAACCTAGTGCATTAGTAGGATAACACTACCGTCTAAAGAGCCATGCGTACAAAAAAAAGGAAGGGCATCGATATCTTCAACCCCGTGTCAAAGTAAGAAGAAGTGAAGCAGAAGCAAACCAGCACGAAGGTTCGGTTGTTTGGTTGCTATCCACAATGAATTGGCAAGCATGTTAAAATAAATGACTATCATCTACATATCATGAAAAGCATCAAATCATTTAACCAAGTCAGTAGAAGCATATTCAAAAGCATAAGATTAATCAGCTCGCAATAGGGCACTTCTCTAAACATCCCCTTGAAAAGGTTTGTTAGCTCGTAATAGGGCACTTTCCTGGATATCTCCTCCTAAGGTCAGCCTATAAGGGCACCTTTCAAGACATTTTGTCATAGGTTAGTCAGCCCACATTGGGGCACTTCCCTAAACATCCTCTCGTGGGGTTAGCACATTGGGGCACCTTTTGAGACATGTATTCCTACCATGGATTAGTCAGCCCACAGATGGGCACTTTCCTGGGTATTCTCTCTTAGGGTCAGCCCATAAGGGCACCTTTTTGAAACATTCTATCATAGGTTAGTTAGCCCATAGAGGGGCACTTTCCTAGACATCCTTTTTTAAGGTCAGCCCACAAGGGCACCTTTTTGAGACATTTCTCTATGCTATAGGTTAGTCAGCCCACAATGGGGCAATCTCCTAAATATCTTGTCCCAGGGTCAACCTGTAGGGACACCTTTCGAGACATCTCTCCCCCAGGGTTGCGAGTCTAAGAAGACACTTCCCACTAAGGATAGTCAGCCCAAGAAAGGGCACTTTCCTAGAGACCTTTTCTTAAAGTTAGCTCAGAGAAGCACTTTTCGAATCTATCGATCAATTAGCTCAGAGGAGCACTATTCGAATCTATCAATTAGTCAGCTCATAGGAGCACTTTTGATAACCGATTAGTCAGCTCGTAAGAGCACTCTTCGAAGGTATTTTTCCAAAACAGTTGCTAGTCTAGTCAGACGCTTCTGTTAACAGGTGGCCAACTCATAAGAGCGCTTCCCAAGATAATCTTCTCTTCAAGTTTACTAGTCCAATAAGATGCTTCCTATCGTCAGTTATCTTACACTCCTAAACAATGTTTGAGATATTTCCTATCGCCAATTAGTCAGCCCATAGAGCACTTTTTGGGAGGATACATTACTCTAGATTGTTAAGTTGTTTCCTAAGCAATACCAACCATCACAAAATACTCATGGGATTATTAGCTCATGGAGTATTTTCCTACTAGAGACCAAATTCTAGAAAATCAGCCAAACAAGGCGTTATCTATTCAATCAAGAGGCCAAAAATGGCGTCTTTCTTGTCTTTGTAGTTAAGTTTTCCAAACTTTACTACAAAGAGGGGCAACTATAAACACCCCATTTTTGCCCTAAGGATCAATAATAATCAATAATAACTGATTTTCAAAAATTTCCAATTTTTTTCATTTTTTCTCTAATTTAGCAAAAATAGGAAAAATGTTCAAAAAATAAAAATAAATAGGAAAATACATCAATTTTGGAAAATAATTTCAGAAATGGCAATAATAAGGATTAAATAATTTTTACTAATTTTTGGAATTTCAAAAAATACAAAAAAAAAAATCACATTGCATATATGCAATTTGCGAAATAAATAAAATCGCGAAAGTGGGTTAGCTCAGCTGGTCCAAACCAGGGTCAGGCGCGCGCAGATGGGTGCAAGGTCAGGGGTTCGAAATGCGAGGGAAGCAGAATCCGCGTTTTGCGAATTTTTTCTTTACCTGGGACACGTGGCAGCATCTGATTGGTTAGAGCGAACGCACGTGTCGGGCGCATGATCGCCTTCAACCTCTGTCCGAGATCGCCGGTGAGGAGAAAAATCCGAATTTCGGCCGTTTTGATTTGATTTTTTGCACAAATCCAATAGATCTTCAATAGAAATATGATAAACATCATCCAATTGGAATCAAATCTCAACAAATCGATGGATTTACACAAATCGGAGTTGGTTGTTTTAACCGCAAATCTGATTTGCTTTGATCGGTGGAAATCCGAGCTTATCCAGCTCGATTTTGAACGCTTATAAATAGAGGATGAAGTGGAGAGGTAGAATCACGAATCAAAAGTGAGAAAAAGGAGAGAATCAAAGCCTCGTCAGAGTTGTTCAAAACCGCGACCACCGATCAATTGTTGGGCAACCACCAGGAGGCGTTTTTGAAGCAAACCACCGCCACAGTTGAGTTCCTCACCTCCGAGAACCTAGGAATTGACACCTCAACCGCTGCAAAAGGCCGCCGGAACGCCGTCAATGAGCACTCTCAACCGTCGCATCCAATCGACCTAACCCGATCTACTTTAACCCGATCCGATCCGACTCGACCGACTCGACCCGCGCACCGACTCGGATCTAGGTAAGTCGGATTTTTTTTATTTTTTTTATTTATTTAGTTATGTTATTTATTTCGAATTTATTTATTTATTTGTTAGTTCAATAAATAGAAAAATGTTAGAAATTAGATTTTTTTTTTTTAGGATTTAATGATAAAAAATAATAATAATAATTATAATAATAAATAACAAAAATGTGAAAATTCATAAAGAAAATAATATAAATATTAGAAAAAAATAATAATAAAAATTTAGATTTTAAAATAGGATAGATAAAAACCTAGGAGATAATTTTTCAATAAAAATAAAAATTATGAAAAATTCATAAAAATTAATAAAAAAATCAATAAAAATTATAATAGTAGAAATGAGTTGAAAAATAGAAAAATGAGTTTTATCACTTAGAAAAATCATTTTCTCAAATAAATCCAAAATTGGTTTTTTCCTTAAAAATATCATTTTCAAAAATCAAATTATTAAACCTAGGCTTAGATTTTTTTAACAAAATCCTAAAATGGTAAAAACATAAATCAAAAGAAATTTCATAATTAAAATTCACAAACACACTTAAATTTTTTCAGGAAAAGCGAACTACAGCTTGTTTGATCCTGAATAGCAGGTACGTAAGCACCTATTTAAGGCAACCCTAAAAAAGGAATAAAAATCATTTTCCTAGCATAATTCACTCAAAAACACAATAAAAGACAATAAAAATAAAATAAAAGACATTTCGAGATAGAGCAAATTTTAAGAGATAAAGTGGTAACCTTAGGGTTTTAATAGGTTAGCCTCCGAACTTAGAAACTTTGGTTTTCCCTTTTCCTCTTTTCACAAAAACGAGAAGAGGAAATCATGACAACTAGTGGTCCAAATTAGGACTAATCCGCTCCATTAGTCTTAATTCAATTTTTCCCAACAACAGTTGGGTGGCGACTCCAAAATAAAACGAAATTCCTAACTCAAGTAGAGGGTCTACATTAGATGAGCATAGGGTCTAGTATAGATCGGATTAGGAATAGGAAATCAAAAATTAAACTCGACAAACATGAATTATGAAAAGGCATTCAGCCAAAGTTTCTCAAAAGTTGTTATGGTATCAGAGCCACATAACTGAGTATTGTGTTGAATCCATAGCTTTTCTTTTATTCTTGGAATTGCTGGTTTGTTCTTGGTTTTCTTTGGCTTTAAGTTGATTAATTCCAATCAACAATTTTGTTGATAATCAAGTTGTGAGTGACAATTCTGTTTAGAATGTCTTATGAGAAAACACATGAAATCTTAGCTATTAGATTTACGGGAAAGAATTATGCAGCATGGGAATTTCAGTTCAAGATGTTTTTGAAAGGGTAGGAGCTTTGGGGTCATATTGATGGGTCTTCTCCAACTCCTACAAAGTCGAAAGATCGTGGTCAATGGGAGGCAAAGGATGCCCGGATTGTTTCTTGGATTTTGGGATCTATTGAGGTTCATATGGTGAACAATTTACGATCCTTTGGCACAGCAAAAGAAATGTGGGAATACTTGAAGCGCATTTACAATAAAGATAATACTGCGAGACGTTTTCAATTGGAACTTGATATGAGTAATTATAGTCAAGGTAATCTCTCAATTGAACAATATTATTCTGGCTTTCTTAATTTATGGAGCGAATATTCTGGTATTATCTATGCTAAGGTGTCAAAGGAGAATTTGGCTAGTCTTCAGGCTGTTCATGAAGTGAGTCGTCGTGATCAGTTTTTGATGAAGCTCAGACCTGAATTTGAAATCGCTCGGGCTGGGTTGCTGAATAGAGATCCAGTTCCTTGTTTGGATGTATGTTTTGGTGAATTGTTGCACGAGGAACAAAGATTGGCGACACAAGCCGCTATTGGTGCAACTGGTGGATCATCTGGAATAGTTAATGTTACATATGCTGCTCAGACCCGAGGGAAGGGAACAATGTAGTGTTACAGCTGCAAAGAATTTGGTCATATTGCCCATCATTGTAGTAAGAAGTTCTGTAATTATTGTAAGCAAAAAGGACATATTATTAAGGAGTGCCCTACAAGGCCTCAAAACAGAAGGCCACAAGCTTTTCATGCTGCGGTATCCGACTCTTGCAATCTTGGTTCGACATCCACAATTGCTGGCAATAATCAATTTGTTCTCACACCAGATATGGTCCAACAGATGATTCTCTTTGCCTTCTTTGCTCTTGGTCTTCAAGGGAAAGGTAAGACTACTAATTCTGTTCCTTGGTTTGTTGATTCCGGCACCACAAATCATATGACTGGCACATTTGAGTTATTGCATAATCAACGTCCATATACTGGTACTCAACACATTCAGGTTGCTGATGGAAATAATATTCCAATTATGGCAGTTGGTGATATTAGCTCCTCCTTTCGACATGTCTTGGTTTCTCTTAAATTATCTACTAACTTACTTTCTGTTAGGCAAATGGTGGATAATAACTGTGATGTCCACTTTTCTCATGATGGTTGTACTGTGTAGGATCAGGTATCGGGGAAAGTGATAGTGAAGGGGCCTAAAGTGGGCAAGTTATTTCCATTACAATTTACCGTTCCTTGGACTTTGTCATTAGCTTCTTCAGTTGTTGAAAATAAGGATGGCATCTGGCATAGACGCTTAGGTCATCCAAATAATGTTGTTTTGAATCATTTGTTGCAAAGTGGTGTTCTCGGTTCCATAGATAAGAGTTTATTAGTTTATGTTTCTCCTTGTAAACTAGGCAAAAGTAAGACATTGCCTTTTCCTGTTTTAGGTAGTCGTGCCAATAAATGTTTTGACATTATTCATAGTGATGTTTGGGGAATTGCACCGATTATTTCACATGATTAGTATAAATATTTTGTGACATTTATTGACGATTACAGTCAATTCACATGGATTTATTTTTTGCATTCCAAAGCAGGCATGTTTACTGTGTTTCAAACCTTTGTGGCATATATTGAAACTCAGTTTTCCACTTGTATTAAAATCTTACGGTCTGATAATGGTGGTGAATATATTTCTCATGAGTTTCAAGCATTTCTTCATAACAAGGGTATTATTTCACAACGCTCATGTCCTTATACACCTCAGCAGAATGGAGTTGCCGAACGAAAAAATCGACATTTGTTAGATGTGGTGTGCACATTGTTGTTAGAATCTTCTGTTCCAGCTAAGTTTTGGACCAAAGCTTTATCTACTGCAGTTTATCTGATTAATCGCTTACCATCTCAACAATTGAAGTTTGATTCTCCCTATCAACGAGTGTTTGGTAAACATCCTAATTATCATATGCTACATACTTTTGGATGTGTTTGTTTCGTTCATTTACCTATCCATGAACATCATAAGTTGTCAGCCCAGTCTGTTCGATGTGCCTTTATGGGTTACAGTCCTAATCATAAAGGTTTTGTGTGTTATGATTCGATTAATAATCGATGGCATATCTCTCGGGATGTGATTTCCTTTGAACATGAATACTATTTTCAGCAACATCTTTCGACGTTTGATACTGTTGTACTTCCTCACTTTGATGACTCTTCTTTTGATCAACGATTCAAGCCTGGACTTGTCCTTTCCGACCCTGCTCCTGAAAATGCTTTAATGATTCTTCGACGATCAACTCGGCACACTCGTCCTCCAGATAGATATGGCTATTCTGCAATTGTAACTAATACTACAATTCCTACCTCTTATTCTCAGGCTGCTAAACAGACTTGCTGGATAAAAGCCATGCAAGAGGAACTTCAAGCACTTCAAGACAATCACACTTGGGATATTATTTCATGCCCTGCTGGTGTTAAACCCATTGGTTGTAAATGGGTTTATTCTCTTAAGATCCGATCTGATGGTTCCCTTGACAGATATAAGGCAAGGTTGGTAGCTCTTGGCAATCGACAGGAATATGGAATTGATTATGAAGAGGCCTTTGCATCTGTGGCTAAGATGACAACTGTCCGGCTTGTTCTATCTATTGCTGCATCTAAAGGATGGTTCTTACGACAGATGGATGTTAAGAATGCATTTTTGCATGGGGACCTCAAGGAAGATATCTATATGACTCCTCCTCTAGGATTGTTTTCCACACCCTCACATGATGTTTGTAAGCTCAAACGGTCTCTATACAGTTTAAAACAGGCTCCACGGGCCTGGTTTGAGAAGTTTCGTAATACTCTTCTTAGCTTCTCTTTTATTCAAAGTCAGTATGATTCTTCATTATTCCTTTGCAAGACTGATAAGGGAATTGTTTTGTTGTTAGTCTATGTTGATGATATTGTCATCACCAAATCTGATACTCAATTGATGTCTCAGTTACAGGAGCGCCTTCAAGGTTCTTTTCATATGAAGGATTCGGGATCGTTAACTTATTTCTTAGGTCTTGAGGTTCACTCTTCTTTTGCTGGTATTTTTCTTCATCAACATAAATATACTGAGGAACTTATTGCTTTAGCTGGTCTCCAAGAGGGACGTTCTGTTGATACTCCTTTGGAAGTGAATGTTAAATATCAACGAAATGATGGTGACTTTCTATTTGATCCATCTCTAAATCGACAACTTGTTGGAAGTCTCAATTATCTGACTATTACACGTCCTGATATTTCATTTGCTGTACAACAAGTTAGTCAATTTATGCAGGTACCTACACATCTTCATTTAGCAGCAGTTCGCCGTATTATTAGGTATTTAAAAG
The DNA here is from genome assembly GCA_037954665.1 of Laguncularia racemosa. Classification (NCBI taxonomy): domain Eukaryota; kingdom Viridiplantae; phylum Streptophyta; class Magnoliopsida; order Myrtales; family Combretaceae; genus Laguncularia; species Laguncularia racemosa. The sequence continues at coordinate 37,973 of JBBMOL010001013.1, read as the reverse complement.
GGACTTCTCATCGTGGTTTGTTCTTTTCTGCGAAGTCTCCTATTCACTTAACCACCTATAGTGATGCCGATTGGGCTGGTTGTTCTGATACACGTCGATCTATTACTGGTTGGTATATGTTTCTTGGTAACTCTTTAATTTCTTGGAAGAGTAAGAAACAAGATCGTGTGTCTAAGTCTTCTACTGAGTTCGAATATCGTGCTATGTCGTCCGCTTGCTCTAAGATCATTTGGCTTCGAGGTTTGTTGGCTGAGGTTGGTTTTCCTCAACTTGGGTCTACCTCTCTTTATGTCGATAATACTAGTGCTGTTCAGATTACTACTAATCCTGTCTTTCATGAGCGTACAAAACATATTGAAGTGGACTGTCATTCTATTCGAGAAGATTATGATAATGGTGTTATTTCTCTTCCTCATATCTCTTCTGATCTTCAAACGGCTGATATCTTTACTAAGGCTCTTTCTCGGCAGCGTCATCAGTTTCTTGTTAGCAAATTGATGCTTCTTGATCAGTCAGCATCAATTTGAGGGGGGATATCAATCAAGAATGTCTGGAAGCTCAAAAACATACACGGCCAGATACATGGTCAGAAGGCACGGCCGTGTATTGTGTCAGATAGCTCCCAGAAACATACACGGTCAGAAGGTACGGTCGTGTGTTGTGTCAGGTACCTCCTAGAAACATACACGGCCGGATACATAAACAGAAGGCACGGTCGTGTATTGTGTCAGGTAGCTACCAGAAACATACACGGCCTGATACACGGCTAGAAGGCACAGCCGTGTAACACGGCCGTGAATATTTAGATATTTGTTTCATGATTTATTTTGTAAATATGGCATGCATATTTTGTATTTTATATTTTGGTAGAGGAAGATTTGTTTTCTTAGTTTGTAAGATATAGTTGCTTGGAAAAGATATTCTCCTAATGTATATATATACTTGAACATGAATTATGAAAAGGCATTCAGCCAAAGTTTCTCAAAAGTTGTTAACCATAATATAGTGGTATATTTCAATCCTTTAGATAAAAACCTGATAAACTTGAAGTTAGAAGCACAAAGACCAACACGATTATGTACTTATGATTTGTAGGGTAAAGGCAGATTAGTAGTATTGTTAGTGGAATCAAGCCAAACCATGAAGTTGGAGGAAGTGCCCATAGTAAAGGAATTTGTGGATGTCTTCCTAAAAGAATTACTTAGACTACCTTTAGCTAAAGAGATAAAGTTCAGCATTGATCACATACTGGGTATAACGCTAATATGTAAGCTAGCTTATAGAATGGCATCAACAAAGTTGGTGGATTTGAAGCCACAATGAAAGGAGTTACAAGATAAAAGTTTTCTCAGATCAAGTGTGTTATCATGGGGTGTGCCTATCCTTTTTATGAAAAAGAAGGGTGTCAATATGGGGCTTTATATAGACTACGGGGACTTAAACCAAGCTATGATCAAGAGTAAGTATTCGCCCCTACCCCTTAAGATTGATGATCTATTTGACTAAATATAGAGATTTTAGGTATTCTAAAAAATCAACTTAAGATTGAGATATCATCAACTGAGAATCACGAAAGAAGATATTTAAAAGACTACTTTTAGAGTTTGATATAGGCATTTTGAATTTTTAGTAATGCCTTTTAGATTGACAAATGCATTGGATGCTTTTATGGATTTAATGAATAGAGTGTTTCGGACTTCTTAGATAAGTTTGTGCTTGTCTTCATCAATAACATTGTAATATACTCTAAATGTAAAGAGGAGCATGAGGAGCACTTGAGGCTAGTATTAAGTAGATTGTGAGTTGAGAAGTTGTATGTGAAATTCAAGAAGCGTGAGTTCAGATTAGCGTAAGTGTATTTTCTAGGATATGTCATAAATAGGGATGGAATCTTGGTTAACTTAGAAAAAGTAAAAGTTATAGTAGATTGGCCTTAGCCAAAGATAGTGATTGAAATTAGAACCTTCATGGGATTAGTAAGGTATTGCAGAAGGTTTGTAGAGAGATTCTTTAGAATAGCAACTCCTCTCACTAGACTAACTCACAAAAGTATAAAATTTAAATGGAGTGATGAGTGTGAGTCCAATTTTCAAAAGTTAAAGGAGAAACTCATTTCGAGCCTAGTTATATCTTTATCCTATAGTGGGAACAAATTTATCATTTTCAATGATGCATTAACTTAGGGGTTAGGATGTGTTTTGATGTAAGACAAGAGAGTTATAGCCTATACATCACATCAACTAAAACTATATAAAAGGAATTGCCCCACTAATGACTTAGAACTGACAATAGTGGTGTTGGCACTTAAGTTGTGGAGACATTATTTATAGGGGAGAAATGCAGATTTTCATTAATCGTAAGAGTTTGAAGTACATCTTCACCTAGAAGGAGTTGAAAATGAGGAAGAAGTGATGATTAGAACTGATTAAAGATTATGATGTGGAAATTCAATACCACCCTGGAAGGACAAACGTGGTAGCAGATGTCTTCAGCAAAAAAGACAAGGTAATTTAGCAACATTGCTTACTAGTTAGAGACAATTATTGGAGGACATGAGGAGGATGGAGTTAGAGGTTTTCACTCAAGAGATAAGAGTGCATTTAGTTAGTTTATGCATTTAGGCTACTTTGATTGATAAGATTAAGGTTACTCAAATGGGGGATGCTAGTATGTAAGAAATAAAGAATTGAATAGATTAAGACAAGGTTGTGTGGTTTAATATTTATGTAGAGGGAGTTTTGAGATATGGAACAAGGTTGTATGTATTAGCAAATTAGGAGTTGAAGAGAGAATCATTGAAGGAAGCTCATTATTCGAGGTATGTGATATATCCTGGAAGCATCAAGAAGTATAGAGATTTAAAGGCTCACTATTAGTGGAATAATATGAAGTAGGAGATAGTAGAGTATGTTGCTAAGTCTGCAACCTGTTAACTAATTAAAATAGAACATTAGAGGTCGGTAGGAGAGATGCAGGCACTTCTTGTAACTAAGTGGAAATGGGAACATGTAACTATAGATTTTGTCACAGCCCTTTCCAAGACTAAGGAGAAACATGATGTAGTATGGGTGATAGCGGATAGGTTGACAAAGTCAGCCCACTTCATACTAGTCAACTTAAGATATAAACCGGAATAGCTAGTCAAGTTGTACATTCAGGAAGTGGTAAGATTACATGGAGTGCTGACCACCATAACTTTTGATAGGGATACCCAATTTGCAAGAAAATTCTAGAAAAGCTTACATAAAGCCACGGGTACTAAGCTGCATAAAAATCTTGGAAGATATGTTATGAGCATGTGCCCTAGAATTTGGAGGCAACTAGAACGAGCAATTGCCGTTAGTTAAATTTGCCTAAAATAATAGCTACTAGGCAACAATGTAAATTGCTTTGTGTGAAGCATTATATAGGAGGAAATATAGATCACCCAATCATTAGGATGAAGTAGGTTAATACGACTTTTATGGCTAGAGTTAATACAAGAAGCTATAGAAAAAGTGAGACTAATCTAACAATGAATGCAGGTGGCTCAGATTCACCAAAAGAGTTATATAGATAAGAAGCGATGCTCCTTGGAATCTAAGGTAGGAGAGAAAGTCTTACTGAAAATCTCTCTAACCATGGGAGTGATCAAGTTTGGGTTAAGAGAAAAGCCAAACTTAAAGTACATTAGCCTATTTGAGATAGTGGAAAGACTAATTTAACAATGAAGGCAGTAAGTTTTGTGATCCTTAATGTAGTTTCTTTGAAGTTCCTATAAGTGTATGGTTAAGTTGTAGTTGGAGTTAGGCATAATTGTTGTTGTGTGGGTATAAACGATAGATTTAAAGCAATTTTGGAACATATTATTGATCAATAAGAGGTGTAGGAAGAAGTAGGAATGGATCAAGATTGGGTTTTGGGTGCAAAAGAAGATGAAAAATCAAACAGAGGGAATATGCCTAAGTAGATGCCCGTGTATCTGATTGTGTTCATGTGAAGGTAGAAGGGAAGCTTCATACAAAAAGGTTCATGGCTAGACTACATAGCCATATACATGTACATGCCCATAAACATGGTTGTGTTGTTTGGTGCTTTGGTACAAGGGGATACTTAACCAAAGAACATGACCGCCTTCTTGATTGTGTACCCTAGGATAGGTCTTTTTCTTGTTTTTCTTAGACTTTTTTATTCCAATAAGGATTTGTATAGCTTCTCGGTCCTAATGTAAAGGTATTTGTATCTCTATTTAGGTGTTAGTTGTGGTTTAGAATAAGAATTGCTAGATTTTTTCTCATTCAAGTATGTGATACTGTGATTGTTGCATGTGTGTGATAGGTTAGTGATATAAACAAATCTAATACTTATTTGCCCAAATTTAAATTAAGTGATGCTTGTGTGTGATTCCGCTTAGAAGTCGAAAGTGGTAGATCCTTAGGAAGCACCTTAATAGTTGATTGTGTTTGTTGTTTCATGTGAAGTCATGTATCAAAATGATCTAGAGTTAGATTTAAGGGTATTAAAGTAATGGTGGCAGTTCCCAACACCTTTTTAGAGGGGTCGGTGGAGGTAGTTCTCGACTTAGGATTTAATTATGTAAAAACTTACTAGGTAAAGGCCCTTTTAAACTCTCAAATTCTAAAACTTAATTGCTTTTTAACTTGTGCTAACTTAAGTATCAAGTAATCATGCCGAAACAATCTCTACTATCCTTATAGCCTTACTTGTTCTCTTTTACAAGTAATAAAACTACTTCATAGAAACTCAGCACAACAAAAGGCTTTAAATAAGGAAACCCCTCAAACTTACTTTTCTTTTGTTTAAAAAATCTTTTTTCTAAAAAAGAGGGTTTTTTTTTTTTTAATTTAAAAGCTAATGGTTGGAATTAGGGTTTACCCACCCATTCCCCACCATTAAACCTTAATTTTCCTTGTTTTTCTATCGAGTTGCTTTATATTGAGTGGGTTAGGCTCAATGTAAGTGGAATTAAGGAAAAAAAGGGGAAATTTGGGCTCAATACTACACACACTCCTTATTCAATTAGGAATGGTCTCAAGATTTCTTTTGATATGATGCTTGGTATCTTAAAAGTCCTATAACGGGACTAGTTAGGTGAAAGAACTATCCAACACTTGGGTTAATGAAAGGAAGTATGCCTTTACTTCATAATTAATGGCAATTTATGGTGAGTGGCTCATGGGAGACATGTGGAAATTTATCAAAGATGAAATACCAAACATTATGGTTCCTAGATCGAATTAGTGCAACCTCTTTGTATGGAAATTAAGTGCTTCAAAGATCTTCTCAATTCTACCATCTTATGATTTGTTAAGGCAAAAAAAAACGGCTATATCCTAGCATACCATCATCTAGCATAAGATAATCTTCCTCGACGTGCTTTTATTCTTTGGTTTGAAAATTGTCATGGTTTGGGTCGAAATCGCAAATTGACCTAGAATTATAAACCAAGAAGACAACTTGTAACTCGTTATGGAACCACTAGCTCCACAGGTTAGTAGCGACGTGAACATGCAGGACCTTTTGGAACCAGTGGTTCTAACCCACCCCTAAAGAAAAAAAAAAAAAGAATAAGAAGAAAAAAATCAAATCATAATAATAAAGGAGAAAGTAGCCAAGTGAGCTAAGGCATATAATATATATATATGTCATTGTGAACTTGTTGAATATATGCCAAAGTCTTTCAAAACACAACACACAAATTCAATTGGAAATTATTAAAAGTTGAGGCATGAATGACTATGAGTACATGAAACATAGTTAAATAATGCACAATTCACAAAGTCACGAACCACCTGAAGTTGAGAAATTATTCACATACACGACACAATTTCACACTATTACACTTTCACGCATAAACTCATTTACAAACAATAATTTAACATTGAAAATTTTTGAAGAATCTGCTTTTAGGCTCAACTTTTACCAAACAAATGGGGGAGCATTTTGAATTTGATGGCAAATATCAAACCTAAATTTGCATCATAGATGTTGTAATTTTTTAAATTTGAGGGAAACCTTTTTAAGTGAGAGTTTGGAAATGATTTTTTCATAATATTCACATTAAGGATAGAAATTTTAAAATAGTATTAACAAAAAATGAAGGAAAACAAAAACACATCTTACATAACTTGTGTGTGTGTGTGTTGAACATTTTTCTTTGAATTTCACAAGCTCTTTTCTCTCTACTTGCTTCGTTTTTTATTGTTGCAATCATGCTAGAATTTATTTATCACTATTCCACTCTAACTTTTCCAAAAATTATTTGTTTTTCATTTATAAATAAAATATTTTTTCCTATTTTAGTATTACTAATACTATTTATGCTACTACTTTATTTTGTTTTAATTAAAATGGTTACTTTTTCCATCATGTATTGGTTCTAACTCAAATAAGAAGTCAATAATTTGGAAAGAAAAAGGTAAGAGAAAAGCAATATAAAAATAAAAAACAATATATTTTATGAAGTCGATAATGAGTTTGATATTAGATTTTCAATGAGGTAGGTGAATTTAATCTAAATCAAACCCACTCTTTCTTTTCCCAATATTCAAGGGGCAGTTGAAATTTTGAATCAAGTTGTAAAAAAGGGGTAACAAAGAAACGAAGAATTATTCTCAATTTTACCTTTATATGGGTAAGTTCCGAAGCCTTTTCCCCCCCTTTATGAAAAGTACAAATAAACTTGTTTTTAAAAGACAATATTTTACTAAAATTTTAAAAACAAGAAAGTGAAGGAGTAATCTTATAAAACAAAACAATTATCTAACAAAAACATTTGAATTTGAGGGTAGGGGGTGTTTAAGAGTTCAATTACTGATTGGGGGAAAAGGCATGTGAAATTTATTTAACTTATCTCATAGGCATTTAATTTTAAAACTCTACTTTCAGGTTTGTTTGGAGCAAGCATTTACTTAGCAAGTCACAATTAAAGATCGGGGGCAAATCTTTCACCGTTAGGGCCAAAACACCCTTTTTTGGGACTTTTGGGTAAAGAGAAAATCTTAAGAACAATAAAAAATCCTTTACACCTAGTGAATTGATAATATTTCTGTATTTCAACTTTTTTCGGTAAAAGTAGGTTTGAATACCCTTGATTGAACCCCTTGATTAGGTAGTAAATTTTTTAAATTAGTGTTTTTTTTTGAAATTTGTTAGTATTTTAGTTTTAAAAAAAAATTTAAAGGGGAATATTCACATTTTAAAATTTTTTAGAATTAAATCTATTTTTAAAGGGGAAATACCCCATTTTTTCAATTAATTTTAAAAAAAAATTTGCTTAAATTTGCCTTTCCAATTAAAGACAAATGCATTCAAATTTTTAAAAAATTTTTAATGTAAGGTAAAAATTTAATTTGTTGATTTAAAATTTAAAGGGAAAGAATTAATTTTTTGGAGAAAAAAAAAATTTTTGGAATTGGAAAAAAAAGAAAAAGAAAAAATAAAAAATTTGAAAAAAAAAACTAAAATTGGAAGTTTAATAAAGAATGAGGAAAAAAAAAAAAAAAAGGGGTCAGGGGTAAAACCAGCTTGTAACCCACTATTCCTTAAACCCAATACGACATCGGGGTTTCAGATTTGGTTTAGGTCTTTGGACCTAAGGGTCTACTCCGGTTGCCTTTTTAAAAAAGTTTAAACAATAGATAAAGGGCCGTGACGGTTTTTATCTCGGAACCTGCTTTCTAGCAATTCTGAGGAAGGGTCCATCTCGCTTTTTCCAAAGTGATTTTTTTAAAAACGTATGGCAAATATTTTTTGGGGTTTTTAAAATTTTAAAAATTTTGTTTTTTTTTAATTTATTAAAATTGATTCAAATAATTATTTTTAAAATAATTTAAAAGACTTTTATGTCTTTTTCAACTTTAGGGTTAAAAAAAAAAAATTTAAAATAAAGGCGTGAACTTTCCACGCTTTCAATATAATTGTAGGATTTTTTTTTTCCTTATGTACAAAAAACCTATAAAAGTTTAAAAAAAAAAATTTAACAAACCTAAAAAATTTTTATAAAAGTACACTGCAAGTCATAAAAGTTATACAAAAATTTACACAGTACAAACAAAAAATTTTAAATACAAAAAAAATTTTTACCGACAATTTGTAAAATAAATATAAACCTCTTTAAATTTTTTATTTCCATAAAATTTCCTTTGCAATTTTACTCACCAAAAACTTGAAATTTTTTTTTTTCTAATTTCTAATTTTACCAGGGTTTTATTTGTTGAAAATAAGGTAAAAAAATCTTCATCAAATCTTGGATATTTTTTAAAAAAAAAATTATTTTGTTACTATTATACTATTCAAATAAAAAAAAAAAAAGGTTTTAATTATATATACTCCACAATTTTTATGAAATGTAGTTGTTTTAATTAATTATTAATTATTAATTAATTATTTTTAATAATGTTAATTTAAAATTTTAAAAAAGAATTTTGTTTAATGTTATTAAATAAATTTTTTAAAATTAGTTGTTAAATTAATTGTTTTAATTAACTATTAATTACAGGATTAGTCTTTCATATGTAAGAAATAATTGTTAGAAAAATCTTAGTGAAAAATTTTGTGTTGATTCAAATTAAAATATAAAAGGGGTTTTAAAATTAGTTATAAAATTAAGTATTATTAAATCATTAATTCCCGGGTTTTTTACATAATATATCTTTAAAAATTATGGAAAACTAAGTTTGAAAAATTTTGTTTTGGTTAAATATAAAATCTTTGTAATTTTGTAAATTTTTAAAAAATTAAGTATTATTAAATATCATTAAAAAAAAGGGTAATTATCTTAAAAATCGTTAAAAAAATTTTTAAAAATTAATTAGTAAAAATTTGTGTTTTTTCAAATTAAAATTTTGAAGGTTTTTGAAAATTAAAAAAAATTAAAAATTTTCTTACCTTAATTAAAGGAATTATCAATTTAATTGTGTTAATTAATTGTTAAAAATTTTAATTATGAAATTTTGTTTTGTTGCAAATGTAAAATTTTTATTTTTTGTAAATTATTGTAAAATTAATATTTTTAATTTCCAATTTAAAAAGGGATTACCTTAAATGCTTAATTAATTGTTATAATTAAATAGTGAAAAATTTTGTGTTGGTTGAAATGAAAATTTTTAATGATTTTGTAAATAAGTTAAAATTTTAAGTAGTTATTAATTACCTTAAAAAAGGTGTTTATCAAAAATATTTTTAAATTTTAAATTGTTAAAAATAATTAGTGAAAATTAGGGGAAATTGCAAATGTAAAATATTTGATTTTTGTAGAAAAAGTTAAAAATTAATTTTATTAATTATTTTTTTAATTAAAGGTGATTCCTTTTAATATTCATTAATAAATTTTTATAAATTTTAATTATGAAAAATTTTTTATGTTGGTTGCATTTTAAAAATTTGTATAATTTTTAAAAATTTTTTATAAAAATAAGTAGTTTTTAATTATCCTTTAATTAAAGGTATTATCATAATGTTTTTAATTAATTTTTAAAAATTAATTATAAAATTTTTTAATTTTTTTACAAATTTAAAAATATTTGTATGTTTTTTAGGATTATTATTATTGATCTTTTTTTTTTTTTTTTTTTCCTAATTCGATTTATAAACCCTAAGCCACAATATAAAACCTTTGCTTGAATTGGAATTTCGTCTTATTTTGGGGGCGCCCCCTAACAAAGGTAAAAAATTTTTTAAAATTTGTACTAATGGTAGTTAATCCTAATTTGGAAACACAATAAATCTCCTCTTTTTTTTTTATGAAAAGGAAAGGGAAAACCAAATTTCTAACTCGAGGGCTAACCAAATAAAACCTTAAATTACCACCTTATTCTTCGAAATCTAAACCCATTCTAAGCTTTTATTGTTTTTTTATTTTATTTTTTTTTGTTGTTGTATTTTTGCTTTTGATTAAAAAAAAAATTATTCAAATGGGGGAAGATTTTTTATTCTTTTTAGAGTTTCCTAGATGGTTTCCACGTCCTGCTATCAGGGCAATAAGATATATTCACTTTTTTTTAAAAAACCCTTTTGGGGTTAGTTGATTTTAATTAGAAAATATCCCGGGGTTTTCATTTTTACCTTTTTAGTTTTTTTTTTTTAAAAAAACCAACCTAAGGGGTTTTTTTTTTTTTTTTTTATTTTTTGAAAAAATTAATTAAAAAAAAACCAATTTTTTGGTTTATTTAAAAAAGATTTTTTTTTAAATGTAAAAATTTTTTTTATCCCTATTATTAATTTCCCCCTTTTTCAATCCAACTTTTTAACATTTTTTCTTTTTTTTTTTTATTACTTTTATTATTTATTTTTATTTATTTTTTTTATATTATTTTTTATTTTTTATTGTTTATCATTTTTTTTATTTTTTTAATTTTTTTTATTTTAAATTTTTTTAACATTTTTTTTTCATAATTTTTATAATTTTTTTTTTTTTTTTCTTCTAAACTAAAACATGAAAAAATAAACTAATCTACATTTTTTTATTTTTCCCAATATTATTTTTTTTTTTATTTTTTTAATTTTAAAAAAAATAAAAATACAATAAATAAAAAAATAAAATAAATCGAAAATCCACTCCAAGGTTTGGACACGTTACAACGATCGGGTTGGGGGGTTTGGGCAGGTTTTTAACGGTTCGAACTGGGTGGCGACGAAGGCCCTTGATGGCGACGTTCCGGGGCTTTCGGGGGGTTTGAAGGCGATTTCTGAGCTTTTTTAGGGGGGAAACCCAAAAGTGGTGTTAATTTCTCCAAAAAATTTTGGGGTTGCTCTTTTAAAGGGCACCGAAAGGCGGGATTAGTTAAATTTTCCCCTTGATTGAAAACAGATTTGCTTTAAAAAAAACCCTCTCCGATTTGTGTAAATCTTCCAATTTATTGCTTTTGTTTCCAATTAATTATTTTATTTTATTTTGGTTAAAGATTTGGGATTTGTGCAAAAAATTGCTCAAAAGGGGCCGATTCAAATTTTTTTCCCTTGCCGGCCGATCTCGGACGAAGGTAGGAAACGATCACACCTCAACGGAGCCTTGCATTGGCCAATCAGCGCTGACATGTTCCTAGGGAAAAAAAAAAAAGAAAAACCCGGGGAAAATTTTCCCCCCCAAAATTTAAAATTTGGACCGAGCCCCTTCCCCCACGCCAGCCGGGGCGGAATAAGGGGGCCGCCCCCTCCTTTTTTTAAACCAATTTTTATAAAACGTTGCAATTTTTTTTTTTAATATTTAAAAAATTATAAAAATTTTTAACCCTTTTTTATTATTTTTACTATTATTTTTAAAAATTTGATATTTTTTTCCTTTTTTTTTTTAAATTTTATTTTTTTTTTGCAAAATTATAAAAAAAAATTAAAAAAAAAAAAAAAAAATACCTTATTAATTATTAGGGGAAAAAAAGGTGTTTACAACTACCCTTCTTTGTGGTAAAGTTTGAAAACTTCTACAAAGACAAGAAAAACCCTTTTTTGGGCCTAGACTGAATGCATAACGCCCGGTTTTGCTGGTTTTCTGGAAAGGGTTTTTGTAGGAAAATGCTCCATGACTAATAATCTCATGATGCTTTGTGATGATTGGTATTGTTTTGGGAATGCTTAAAACCTAAAAATTGAATAATGAACATCTCGAAGAGTGCCTATAGCTGACAATCGACGATAAAAACATCTCAAGAGTTTAAAAGGGGTATGTTATTGTGGGGAATAGCAAAATAGGAAGCGCTTATGGGGCTGAAACCCAAAGAGAAGTTGTCTCAGGGAACGCTCTTATACTGGCCACCGTCAACAAAGCGCGGCAACATGACTGTTGGGGAAAATGCCTTCAAAGAGAGCCTCATAGCACAATCGATTCAAAAGTATCTTTTAGGATAAGCGAAAGGGGGGTAATCAAAAAGTACCCCTTGAGCAAATAATATAATTACCCCCGAAAAGGCCTTAGACGACTAATTTTTACCTAAAAAGTGCTCTTATAGCTAACAATGGGTTATCTAGAAAAGTGCTCTTATGAGATGATAATCGATATTTTTAAGTACTCTCTTTGGACTTAAACCATGAAGAGGAATCTTGGAAATCCCCATTGTGGGCTACAATTGATAGTGGGAAACGTCTTTTAACTTAAAACCTTGGGAAAAGGTGTTCAAAAGGGCCCCAGGGAAACCCCCAAAGGGAAAATCTAGGAAATTCCCCTTTATGGTTGACAACAGGGGGGGGAGCTCTTCTAGACTTTAATTTTAAAAAAGGGTCCGAAAGGTCCCCTAGGGCTAACCCTGAGAGGGAAATCTAGGAAAGTGTCCCCCGTGGGCTGACAAACCATGGGGGGGAACACTTTTTAGATTGTGACCCAAAAAATAATGCTTAAAGGACCCCAATAGGTTAAACCCCCAAAGAGATAAACTATGAAAGGCCCCATTATGGCTGACTAACCGATAGCAGGAAGCGTCTCCTTTGACTTTTAACCCGAAGAACAATTCTCGGGAAAGGGTCCTATGGTTTTAACCCCCGGGGAAAGGGGTTTTTTGGAAAGTGCGCCCTTTGGGGGTTCAACCTAAACTTTTAAAATCTTTTTGTAAGGGTCAAATGATTTGAAAAAAATGTCTTTAAAAGTAATGAAGGTTATTTACCTAAATCTTACCAATTTCCGCGGAAGCAACTAAACAACCGAACCTTTGGCGGTTTGCCCTTTTTTTCTTGCCTTTCTTCAAAAGGGTTAAAGGGGTTTTTTTTATTTTTCCTTCCGGAGCATGGCTCTGTATATAGTGTTATCTTATTAAAGCAATAGGTTTAAGCTTCGTAAAGGAGAATTATATTACAAAATCTATTTTAAATTTTTACATTTCAATATTCTTGTTATTGTGAGGTAAAGGTAATGTGTGTAAATGATTTTTTTTAAGACAATTTTTCAAGATAATCATCATTTAGAAACATAACTTTTTTTTGAAAAGGGGAAAAAAAACAAACTCGCGAAATTTGTACTAAAATTTGGGATTCATAAAAATTGGGAAAAAATCAAAATTCCTTTGATAGGCCATTTTTATCAATCTTTAAAGAAAAATTTGTTTTAAAATTTTTATTGATTTTGTAAAAATCATAAGAAAATGGTACTTTAATTTTACATCTGATAAACAGGGAAATGGGGTCAAAGGGGCAAATTCAATATTTTAGAGAATCATCAAAATTGGAAAACAAGATAAGGGAATTAACCACCGGGAAGCACAGTTTGGGGACGGCCAAGGTTTCAAACCGTTTCCCCCACTGGACAAAAAGGCGAAAATGAGGACTTACAACAGAGGGGAACAGGCTTAAGGTAGGCCGGGGGAAAAGCCTGGAAAAACCCGGTTGGGAGTCGGGGGGAAGATAGACGTGCCAAGGAGAAAAAGTTTGGAACATAACCAATAAGGCATTTTTTAAATCTAGCCGTGGGTATAACCGGGGTTTTCACACTGGACACAAAAATAAGACTTGAAGATTATGCACAGATGAAGGCAAGGCTTAAAAAGGCCGTGTGTGTAAACCGTGGTTCACACTGGGCGGCAGATTAAGATTTTGAAATATCCCCCGGGTTTTGGCCCGGCTTGCCCCACCCCTTTGTGTTGGGGGTGCCAGGCAGGCGAATCTTCACTTCCGAAATCAAACTTGAACAAGAAAGATATTTTCGTATCTTGCTAAAAAAATTCACAGCCATCTCCCAAACAATAAAAAAATAGAACCAAACCCTAGAGGGTTAGAAAAAACTTTTAAACTTTTGAACTTTGGATCTTGAAGAACCTTGGATCATCTTGGAGGCAGAGAAAGCAACCGGGTTCATTATTTTTTAAACTTTTTATTTTTCGTTTTATTGATGAACATGAGTAGCAAAATTTTTTTACTTTCTAGCCAAAGGGGTTTTATAGGTTGTTTTAATTCTCCAACGAATTGTGAGGTCTAATTGACTTGTATTTATTCTATTCTTTGCTTTCGGTTTTTCATATATCTTCTGATCTTTTTTGTCATTATTATTTTTGTTGATTGTTAATGAAAAGAGCTCTTCTACCAATTAGCAAGTTAATATTTTTGTCAACTAGCACTCAAATCCGAATTTTTTTGATTTTTTCTAGCCCTTAGTGACGAAAATAACATGTTTGGTTAAAAAGAGTTTATCGAACATGTTATGGAGGTGTGTGTCATGTTTAAATGGGTTACTTAAAATCTACGGCTGAATTGGGGGGTCTCTCTAGATCTTAAAATGCTATTGATAGATTAAACCCCAAGCGCTTGTCTGGGGTTGTTTAATCAAAAAAATAATTCAAAGCCCCTTGTCGGAGGTTATCGAGGAAGTAAGGAGAGATTGGTTGTTGAGCTTGTTAATAACCATAACCCTTATCTAAAACTAAGAATAGAAACATTTGCATCGATGAAAATTCCTTGAATTAAACAATCTTAAATTCCTTTGGCTAGGCTTTTTATCAATATACAATTTTTCTTGTCTTGTTTTAACTTTTTTTCCGATTTCATAAACCAAACCCCCCATTTTCCTTTTCCTTTTTACTCTCCTTAAAATAGAAAAAATTTAACCAATCTCTGTGGATTCGACCCTACCCCACCACTATATCAAATCATATAATTGTCTAGGAGTAGGTTTTTTATTTTTGTTGGATTTGAAAACCCATCAAATTTTTTTTTGCCCGCTGCCGGGATTGGTTGTCAAATTTATTTCTATTCTTGTATACTCGTTTTCTCAACAGGTGAACTAACTTATAATCCGGGATTGAGAAGACTCTAAAGAGGTTGGACAAAGAAGCTAGATCAACCACTAGACCGAACTTAGTATTGGACTTGTCTGATTTTAAAAAAGGGAGGATGACATGGCAAATCTCGAGAGAACCTTAAGGATTGCTGCACCGGATGTGAATCAACAACCACTTTGTATTCACTACCCCGAACTAGCCGTGAAATTCGAATTGAAAATCTGGGTATACATCTGCTACCTACTTTCAGGGGCTTGAGGAATGAAGATCCCATAAACATTTGAAAGAGTTTCATATAGTGTGTTCTAGTATGACCGCAAGGAATAACCGACGATCAAATCAAGCTACGCGCTTTTCCATTTTTCTTTAAGTACTAAAGCTAAAGATTGGTTTGTTTTATTTGCCCCAGTTCTATCACCACTTGGATAGATATGGTGGGGACTCTTCTTGGACAAATTCTTCCCCGCTCCAGAGCCGTTGGTATAAGAAGAGAAATTTGTGGTATAAAACAAAGGGAAACCGAGACTCTTCATGAGTATGGGAAAGGTTCAAGCAACCGGTTGCAAGCGCCACAACATAGGATATCCGAACAACTCCTCATCCAATATCCTAAAGAAGGCCTACTTTCCATGGAAAGAAAATGATGGATCGCAAGGGAGGCGCCATAGTAAACAAAAACCCCCGGTCAAGCTAGGGAATTGATTCCATTATGGCTGCCAATTTTGCAACAATTTGGGTAAGGCAGATACATCTTCAAGAAGGTAAAAAGAGGTAAAATTGTCAACCTTGAACATCAAATTTCTAATCTTACTTTCCTTGTGCAGCAGCTACTCTTGGAAATACCCAACAGGTGAAACTTGTGGGGAAATTTGTGCGCTCCCCATCATCCACCAAAGTGCCCCACCTTGCAAGATGACGTCATGAACCGCCAATGCTGTAGCGGATTTCCCAGGACAAACCCGCAGGGGAAAGATTCCTTATCAAATACTTACAAATCCCGGATGGAGGGATCACCCTAACTTCAAAAATGGCAAAAACCCCCAAAACTTCCAACAATTCCAACCCAAGCCATCAAACCAAGTTCACGGCTCCTTCCACTTCAGGTATGTCCCTTGAGGGAAATTGTTAAATCACTGCCGTTAATACAAAAAAATTTTTTGGATGAAACAAAGCAGAGCATCCACAACTTGGAAAATCAGGTAAGTCAACTTGCTTCTTCTCTAAATAGGTTGGAAACTCAAGTAATTACCTTCTCAAACCTCACAAATCCAAACAAATTTCAAAAGCAATTACCTTTAGAATGGAACGAAAATTGCAGGGATCAAAAAAGGTGGATCACTGAACTAATCCTGAGGTAGAGACTGAGAAAAAAAACTCAACTCCAAGCCGCAAAACAATCAAATCAAAGGACCCCTCATTGAACCACCAAAGGTCATGCCCAAAAGCACCTCCTTTCCCTTCCAGACTAGTAAAATCCAAGAATGAAGCTAAGAAAAAAGATTCTTGACACTTTTCGCAAAGTTGAGGTAAACATCCCCTTTGCTGGATGCTATTAAGCAAGTACCTCGTTTTGCTAAATTTCAAAAGAATTGTGCACTAACAAAAAAAACTGAAAGGAATGAAAAGATTGTGTAGGTGAGAAGTTTCCAGCTTTTCTTCAAAAAAACTTCCTCCTAAATGAAGGGAAATCCATAATTTTTTACTATTCCTTGCAAAATAGGTAACCTTTGGGAATCACTAAAGCTAAGTGTGATTTAGGCGTTTTCCCAATCAATGTTTCCTTTGTCTGTTTAATCAATTTTTTTTAAAATATTGGACCCCTAAAGAAACAGGCGTTAATTGTTCAACTGGTTTGATAGGTCCAATTTTAATCCTGAGGGAGTTCTAGAAGATTTTTAGTACAATTTTGGGGGTTTTTTGGTTTTCCCCTAGATTTTACGTGCTTGACATGGAAAATGAATGATTCTCGTAATTCATCGATATATTATTGGGAGACCATTTCTTAAAAACATCAAAAAAAAAAACGATGTACATGATGGTAACCTCACTTTGGAATTTGAGGGTTGAAGTGATAAAATTTTAACATTTATAATGCCAAATGAAAATCCTATTGACATCTCACCCGTTTTTGTTATTTAGTTATTAAACCCATTAACACAGACTAAAATTTGATATTGAAGTTTGATGATGGTTTGGGAAATTGTACTTAATAAGAGTCTTACTTTTCATGCATTGACAACTCTTAAGGAAAGTTTGTAATATCCTCTGATTTGAGGACAAGATTGGGATTTTTAATCTTTTAAAACCTATCAGTAAATTGTCCCAAAATTCATTTACCCCCTTCTAACACAAAAACTTCTTCCTTCTATTGTGCAGGCACCGAACTAGAATTAAAACCCCTACCCGAACATCTAAAATATATTTTTCGTTAGGAGAAAAGGAGACCTTGCTGTGATATTCCCAACAAGCTAATTACTTTAGAAGAAGAAAATTTTGATTCGGGTTTTGAGGGGGGACAAAGAAGCCATTGGATGGTCCATAGAAAAATTTTAAAAGGGACTAAGCCCCTCCACCTGCAGCAAAAGATTTTAAAGGAAGAAAATTTGAAAAACCTTCAAGAGAAGTTCAGCGTCATTTGAATCTACCAAATGATGGGGGTATTTAAAAGAAAGAGATCTTAAAAACTTCTTGATGCAGGTATGATCTATCCAATTTCCACAGCAAATGGGTAAGCCGATCCAAGTTGTTCCAAAGAAAACAGGCTTAACTGTGATTGAAAACTCCGATGGTGATTAATTCCTACCGGTTCAGAATAATGGAGGGTTTGTGTTGATTAAAGGAAGTTAAAACGCATCAACTCGGGACCACTTCCCTCTTCCTTTTCTTGAAACAGATTCTTTTAACGTTTGGCTGGCCATTCTCACTATTGTTTTTCTTGAGGTTATTCAGGTTTTCATCAAAAATTTCCCGGGGGCACCGAAATCAAGAAAGCCACTTTCACTTGTCCAAAATTCGGTTTTCTTTTGCGTATCGAAGGATGCCTTTTAGGGTCTGCCCAAAGCCCCACCCAATTCCCAAAGATGTAAGGGTTTTTAATTTTCAGATTATGTGGAGAATATTAAGAAGTTTTTTATGGACTTTACCGTTTATGGTAATTCTTTTGATTCAGTTTTACTAACCTTACAAAAGTTCTTCAAAGATGTTAAAGATAAGAATCTATTTTGAATTATGAAAAATGTCACTTTATGGTTGAACAGAGTCCATTTTAGGCCATATAGTATTTTTTCTAAGGGGCTTGAAGTCGATAAAGCAAGGTAGAACTAATTAAATCTTTACCTTAAACCCCTTTAAATGTACGGGAAATTCGGTTTTTTTCTTGGGAGTGCAGGATTTATCGACGCTTCAAAAAAAAGGATTTCTCCAAGATTAAATCAACCCTTATGCGATTGCTACAAAAAAGAAGGACATTTGAAATTCGATGAGGCCCCGCAAGAACCTTTTGACACACTGAGGGACAAGTTAAAATTCTGCTCCAATCATCCCACCACCCCACTGGACCCTTCCCTTTGAAATCATGTTTTGATGCGAGCAACTATGCATTTGGAGCAGTTCTTGGCCAAAGAGTTGGGAGAGCTTCTCATCCAAATTTTTTATGCTTCCAAATTTAAAATAATGCTCAATGCAACTATCCACAACGGGAAAAAGAACTCCCTTTTGGCCCGTTGTTTTTGCATTAGAAAAATTCAGATCATATTTACTTTGGTACTAAAGTAATTGTTTACTCTGCCATGCAGCCCCTAAATACCGCTCGTGAAGAAGGAGGCGAAACCAAGACTATTCGATGGATACTCCTCTTACAAAGTTCGATCTGAGATACGTGATAGGAAAGGCTCAGAAAACTTAGTTGCCCGACCACCTCAGTTGAATTTCCTAACATGAAGGGCCCCACACAAATACAAGATGATTTTCCAGATGAGTATCTCTTTTCTATTCAAAAGACAATTCCGGTATGCTGATATTTCAATTATTTGGTTACTAAAACACTACCAAGGGATTTTTTCTAGGGCTCAAAAAAAAAATTAAAAGTGATGCTAAGTAATTATTATGGGATGATCCATATTTGTGGAAACATTGGCTGACCAAATCATTAGAAGGTGTATTTCTCAAGACGATATTCCTTCTGTCTTGCAATATTTGCACTCCTAAGCATGCGGTGGACATTTTGGCCCTAAAGGACAACTCAAAAGGTATTAGGGTTGGTTTGTTTTGGCCTACCATTGTTTCGTGACTCTTTAATATTTTGTAAGTCTTGTGAACGATGTCAAAAAAATTGGGAACTTGGGAAACTAAAATCAAATGCCACTTACCCCTATTCTTGCTTGTGAAATATTTGATATTTTTGGGGAATGACTTCATGGTCCTTTCCTTTTCCCTTCCTTCGGCAATGTTTTACACCCTTTCTGCTTTTGATTATGTTTCAAAATGGGTAGAAGCCAAAGCGACTTGAACTAATGATGCTAAAGTTGTTGGGATTTTTGTTAAATCACATATTTTTGCTAGGTTCCCGGACACCAAACTCTTTTTCATGATCGTGGCACACACTTTGAATAGGAAAGTGGAAACTCTACTAAAAAAATACGGGGTTCCCCCTCATCGCAACTTCCACCGCATACCACCCTCAAACCAAATTGCAGAAGTCTCAATCAAAAATCAAGTCTATTCTGGAAAAAACCGTCAATCCAAGCAGGAAGGACGGAGCACAAGATTTGAGGATGCATTAGGGCCTACTGGACAGCTTACAAGACCCCTATAGGTATGTCCTCCTTAACCGTTTTAATATTTGGCAAACATGTCACTCCCTGGGGGCCGGAAAAAAAAGGCGTATTAGGCTGTAAAACAATTTTAACATGCGAATGGATGAGCGGGTGAACACAGAAAACTTCAATTACAAGAACTTGAGGAGATTCGAAGAGAAGCTTATGAGAGTACAAAAAACTACAAGGAAAAACAAAGGATTTTCATGATCAAATGATTTCCCGAAAGAATTTTTCTGTAGGTCCCAAAAAGAATTACTTTACCATTCTCGATTGAAATTTTTCCGGGCCCAAAACACAATCAGGTGGATTGGCCCTTTTGTTATCACAAACTATTTTCCCATGGGGGCAGTTAGATCGCAAGCCTTGAAACAGTAAGACCGTCAAAGTAATGGTCATCGTTAAAACCCTTTTTTATGAAGGATTTCCAGTAGTAATATTGAAGAAACCATTTTAACTCACCCCGAGTATTTGTGATTAAATACAGGAACGGTCTAGCCAAGACGTTAAAGAAAAGGCGCTCATGGGGAGGCAACCCTGTAAAAAAAAAAAAAAATTTGTTTTGCGGTTTTTTTTTTATTTGTTTTGTTTTAGTTTAGTTTGTTTTTATTTTAGTGTAGTTTTTGAACTCTTTGGATCGGCTGCAGCAAGGGAAATTTTTCATATCATTAGATGACACTTTCCAGAGCTTAAAGGGGCACTCCAAAACTAGGGAAGTACCAAATTTCCTTTCTCTAATCTCTAATAACCTTTGTGTTTTAATTCCTCTTCAATTGTGCGAATTAGGGGCAGTAGGACACTGTTCAAGTTAAGGTGGGGGAGAGGATAAAAAAATATAGAAATAGAGAACTAACTTATACTCTGAATGTTTGTCCTTAAGCAATTTTAAGCCAAATTTTTTCAAAAATTTTCAAGAAAAACTAAGATTTTTACAAAAAGTTGTAATAAGCATCTACAAAATGTGAAAAATTTACTTGTTTTAAATGCTTTTACTCACCCACTGCCGTGATTAGAATACATGGTTAAAAAAAAATTTTTAAAATAGTGAAATCTTTAAGAAACAAATTTACCTTTTATTTAGCTTTAAATTGGAAGTCTAAGAGTAGGTCGAGTCCTTAAGTGAAAAATAAACAAAATTTTTTTTTCTAGGGTTTTTATTACTACATATACTCTTGAAAAAAAAAAATCAAAATCAAGCATAGCCATTAAATCCAATGATTCAACTAATTGATTAAGAGTATCAAACTTGAATGTTAGAGTGAAAGAGCCGTAGGGGTATCTCAAAACCCCCGGGCACTTGAGTGATGAGCTCGGGTGTTCCGACTCAATAACCACTAAACGATAAGGGCGAAAAAGGCAAAAGTTCATAAAAAAAGCGGCAAAAACCCGTCAAAATAGATCTTGAATAAATCAAAGAACATGAATGTGGACATTCATTGAATAAAACAAAGATTATAAAAGGGAGAATATCTAGCAAAGAGCTTATACTATATGCTTTTACTTTATGTTGCAAGGATTATATGATTGCTAATATCCAATGAAGTTTAATTGGTGTTTTTCTTTAGTGGGATTAAGTATTTACTTTTGGAATAAAAATTCTTTTGCTAAGCATGAGGATTAAAGTTTGTTTTGTTTAGATTAGCTATTGAATTTTGTCCATAGTAAATTTGATCACAGGAAACCAGTTTGGTTGAAGTAGTAGACATTAAATTACAAGTCATGAATTACAAATAAATAGATGCTTGGAATGATGAAAAGAAAGTTTGTATAATCTATGATAGATTTCTCATTGATTTGATGCAATTGCTTGAGGACAAGCAAGAGTTTAAGTGTGGGGGAATTTGATAGAGCCATTTTATACTCAATCTTTATAGTATAAATTGTGTTAAATTATTATTGATTTTATAGAAATCATAAGGAAATGGTACTTTAATTCTATCATCGTGATAAATCAGGTTAAATGGAGTCAAGGATGCTAATTCAAGTATTTTAGAGAAGTCATCTACAACTTAGATCAAGACAAGGAATTACACCACCGGAGGAAGTAACGGTTTGAGGCACGGCCAAGGTTCAAACCGTGTTACACACTGGACAAGAAGGCGAAAATGAGGACTTACAACAGAGAGAGACACGGCTTAAGGCACGGCCGTAGTGGAAGCCGTGGGAGAAACCGTGCTTGGAGCCGTGGTGGAAGATAGACGTGCCAAGGAGAAGAAAGTGTGGAACATCAACCAGATTAAGGCACGGCTTGAAATCTAGCCGTGGGTATAACCGTGGTTCACACTGGACACGAATGAAGACTTGAAGATTATGCACAGATGAAGGCACGGCTTGAAATATGGTCGTGTGTGTAACCGTGGTTCACACTGGGCGCAGATGAAGACTTGAAGAATATGCACAGAGGATGGCACGGCTTGACCCACAGCCAAAGGGTCATAGATGTTTAATTCTCCACGAATTGTGAGGTCTAATTGACTTGTATTTATTCTATTCTTTGCTTTCGGGTATTCATATATCTTCTGATCGTTTTGTCATTATTATCTTTGTTGATTGGTATGAATAGAGCTCTTCTACTCAATTAGCAAGTTAATATATTGTCAACTAGCACGTCTTGTTCTAGTCTTAGTGATGCAATAACATGTTTGGTTATAAAAGAGATGATTGAATTCATGTTATCGAGGTGTGTGATCATGTTTAAATAGGTTATCTTATAATCTACTGGTATGAATTGGTGGTCTCTCTAGATCTTAATGCTATTGATAGATTAAATCCTAAGCGCTTGTCTAGGGTTGTTTAATCAATAAGAGAAATAATTCAAAGCGCTTGTCGGAGGTTATCGAGGAAGTAAGGAGAGATTGGTTGTTAGAGCTTGTTAATAACCATAACCAGTTTATCTAGAACTAAGAATAGAGAACATTTGCATCGATGATCAATTCCTTGAATTAAACTATCTTGATTCCTTTGGCTAGGCTTTTTATCAATATACAACTTTCTTATCTTGTTTTAACTTTATTCGATTCACAAACCAAACCCCCCATTTTCCTTTTCCTTTTTACTCTCCTTGAATAGAAATAAGTTTAACCAATCTCTGTGGATTCGACACTACTCACCACTATATGCAAATCATATAATTGTCTAGGAGTAGGTTTTATTTTTGTTGGATTCGACACCCATCACCTTACCTACGGATAATACATCTTAACAGCATCCATATTAATGGGGTCTCTTAATTTTGGATCGTCCATTTGAGTCAATATTAAAGCTCCTCCTGACAATACCTTTTTTACAACATATGGGCCCTCATAGTTTGGGGTGAACTTCCCTCTCAAATCTTGAGCATTCAAGAGAACTTTCTTTAGCACCGGATCTCCTTCTTTGAAACATCGAGGTTCATTTTCTTGTTAAATGCTCGGGCCATTCTTTGTTGATAGCATTGGCGGTGATATAACGTAGCGAGTCTTTTTTCGTTAATCAAATTTAGCTGATCAAGCCTCTTCTTTACCCAGTCTAACTTATCTAACTATGCTTCTGATAGGATCCTGAAGGATGGTATTTCGACTTTAACTGGTAAGACTGCCTCAGTACCATATACCAGAGAATATGGGGCAACTCCAGTAGATGTTCGAATTGAGGTTCTATAAGCCATAAGGGCAAACGGTAGCATTTCGTGCCGATCTTTATAAGTAATTGTCATCTTTTCGATGATTCTTTTGATGTTCTTGTTGGTTGCTTCCACTGCCCCGTTCATCTGAGATCGATAAGGAGTTGAATTTCTATGGTTTATGTGGAATTGTTGACACAAATCTATCATCGACTTGTTGTGGAGATTGGTTCCGTTGTTGGTGATAATTAACTCAGGAACTCCGTATCGAGCTATTATGTCCCTCTTCAAGAATCGAACTATTACCCTTTTTGTGACACTAGCACATGACGAAGCTTCTACCCACTTGGTGAAGTAATCGATGGCTACTAGTATGAATATGTGACCATTGGACATTGTTGGAGCGATTGGGCCAATTATGTCAATCCCCCACATGGAGAAAGGCCATGGTGCAGACAACGAATGAAGTTCTTTAAGCGGGGCATTTATTCGGTTTGCATAAACTTGACACAGGTGACAATGTTTGACATATTTGATACAATTTGATTCCATGGTTAGCCAATAGTAGCCCATTCTCATGATTTTCGAGCCAACATGTAGCCGTTCATGTGAGGCCCACATACTCCTTCATGCACTTCTTTCATCAGTTCACATGCCTCATTTTTATCCACACATCTTAGTAAGGTGGTATTGGGTGATCTTCTATAAAGCACAAGCCCATTTAGTAAGAAATGACTTGCTAACCTTCTGAGTGTTCTTTGGTCGTTTCTGCAAGCCATTTTAGGGTATTTGCCTTTTTGGAGAAAAGTTTTGATATTGTAATATCAAGGCTTATCATCTTGTGCTTTTTCGATTACCAAACAGTAGGCGAGCCGATTTTCGATTTCTATTTTCAATGGTTGAACTTCGACTCCCCTTATTATTTGAATCATCGATGCTAGTGTGACGAGTGCATCTGCAAACTGATTTTGAGTCTCGGGATGTATGTGAAGGTGATTGATTCTAATTCATCGATCAGTTGTGTCAAATGTTGATGGTATGGTACCAATTTGGGGTCTTTAGTTTTAATTCCCCTCTTATATGTAATATGATGAGTGAAGAATCTCCGTATACTTCTAATTCACGAATTTCCATGTGGTAAGCCATTTTGAGGTTAAGAATGCACACCTCATATTCTGCGATATTATTAGTATATGGAAGTGTGAGTCACGTTACTGAAGGGAATTGTGTTCCTTCTAGTGATATTGGTACCTACTCGATCCTACAATCGAATACATTGGTAGCTCCATCAAAGAACATCTTCCATTTAGGGTTTTGGTCTATCCCGTAGTCTTCTCTTGGTTCGCCCTCCGCTATTAATATATTTTCATCAGGGAATTTGGCTCGTGATTCTCGAGGATCTCCCTCAACTAGTGTTCTACCAACTGATCAGCTAAAGATTGCCCTTTTATCGAATTTTGATTTATATATGTGATATCAAATTCTGATAAGAGCATTTGCCATTTAAAGATTCTCCTAACAAAATGGGCTTCTCTACCAAGTATTTCAAAGGATCATGTTTTGTTAGCAAATTAATGGATAGTAAAGGGTATATTGCCTCGATCGGTGCATGACCCAAATCAAAGCATAACAAGTCCTCTCTATTTCAGAATACCTCTGTTCCCTGTCTATGAATTTCTTGCTTAGATAATATATAGAACGTTCTCTCCCCTCTTCATCTTTTTGTCCCAACACACACCCCATGGATTCAGGGAGTATCGTGAGGTATAAGAATAAAGGCTTTCCCTGTTTTGGAACTATCAAGACTAGAGGATTTGTGAGATAGTCTTTGATCATTCTAAATGCTTCTTCGCATTCATCATCCTATTCTACCATGGCATTCTTTTTTAGCAGACGGAATAGTGGACAACATTTGTCTATGAGCTATGAGATGAAACGGGCTATGTAATTCAACCTTCCCAGCAAACCTCTCACCTCTTTGATAGTGCGTGGAGAGGACAGTTCCAGTATAGACTTTACTTTATCAGGGTTGATTTTAATGCCTTCTCGGCTTATGACAAACCCTAACAACTTACCTGTTGTGACCCAAAAAGTGTACTTTCTGGATTTAACTTGAGCTGAAACTTTCTCAATCACTTGAACAATTTCCATAAAATAACTGCATGGCTTTCTTCTCCTTTGGACTTGGCTATCATGTCGTCTACATATACTTCCACCTCTCAATGCATCATGTCATGAAGTATCATGACATTGGCTCTCTGATATGTTGCCTCGGTGTTTTTTTCAAATCGAAAGGCATAACTTTATAACAGAAAGTTCCCTATATCATGATAAAGGTTGTTTTAGTTTTATCTTCTTCAGCCATTTTTATTTGATTATATCCTGAGAAATCGTCCATAAATGAGAAGAGATGGTTCCATGTGGTATTATCTACCAAGACATCGATGTGAGGTAGAGGAAGTTGTCTTTTGGCGTAGCTTGATTTAAGTCTCGGAAGTCTACACATACTCATACTTTTCCCATTCTTTTTTAGAACGGGAACTATATTTGCTACCCTATTCCGGGTAGTCTAACACCTCATGAATCCCACTTCTAGTAGCTTTTTGACTTTCTCCTTAATCTTTAGTAAGATATCAGGCCTAAATCTTCTCAATTTATGTTTTTTTAGGTTTGACATCTTCTCTCGTGGGAAGCTTGTAAACTACTATCGACTGGTCGAGTCCTGGCATGTCATCATATGACCAGGCAAATACATTTGCATATTTAGTCAATAGCTCGGTTATCTCACACTTTTGCTCATCACTCAAATTAGCCCCAATCTTGAGGTTTTTGGGTTCCTCGATGTTTCCTAGATTTACTGTCTCCATCGGCTCATCGATTGAGATTATACTTTGTTCATGTTTTTGCCAATTTTCTTGTATCATTTCGTGGTTAAGGGACATCGCCTCCAATGGCTGACCCAGCAGTGTTGGAAACGATATCGGTGTTTTCATTACTTACCTACACGAAATGTCCCTGACGTTCGACAGTAGGGAATCTGTAGGTAAAGTGGAGCGAGAAACATGTATATATGAGCAAAAGAAATAAGCTACAATTTATTGAATCTAAAAAAAAAATTACAATAGAAATTTGTTTAATAATTGTTCATATCCTTAAGCTGACCTAGTGCTATTAATAGGATAATAGAACCAATTGTTAAGAGCTGGATGCTGATCAAACGTGCGAGAGGCCAAGCCTTCATTGCTGACATCGGTTTCGCTTATCCTTGGCTCTTGAATGGTAGTTGCCTACCTGAATGATTATCGGAGGGGTGGAAAATGTATTTGGGTATCGCTTAGCTTCTCTTTCCTTCTACCTTTAATACCTCTTGTTTGTGCCTCTTCCTAGGCTGTAGGAACGTACCCTAGTCCAAACATCCCTTACTAACCCTCTTTGAACTAATGGCCCTCCTTTCTAGTTACCACACTCACCTCGTTGAATATTTGGAGACCAAAGTCTTCGGAACCATCTTCCCCAATGTAGGGTATGGCGGTCTCTTTATAGATGACATAATCTTGCTCTCCCAATACGGTGATGATCTGTCCATTCACTATAAACTTGACCTTCTGATGGAGACTTGAGGGTATGGCTCCAGCGGTATGTATCCATGGCCATCCTGATAGAGCCATTTTATACTCAATCTTTATAGTATAAATTGTGTTAAATTATTATTGATTTTATAGAAATCATAAGGAAATGGTACTTTAATTCTATCATCGTGATAAATCAGGTTAAAATGGAGTCAATGATGCTAATTCAAGTATTTTAGAGAAGTCATCTACAACTTGGATCAAGACAAGAAATTACACCACCGGAGGAAGCACGGTTTGAGGCATGGCTAATGTTCAAACCGTACTACACACTGGACAAGAAGGCAAAAATGAGGACTTTGAACAGAGAGAGACACGGCTTAAGGCACGGCCGTGGTGGAACCCGTGGGAGAAACCGTGCTTGAAGCCGTGGTGGAAGCCGGGACCAAGGAGAAGAAAGTGTGGAACATCAACCAGATGAAGGCACGGCTTGAAATCTAGCCGTGGGTGTAACCGTGGTACACACTGGACACGGATGAAGACTTGAAGATTATGCACAGATGAAGGCACGGCTTGAAATCTGGCCGTGTGTCTGACCGTGGTTCACACTGGGCGTGGATGAAGACTTGAAGAAATGCACAGAGGATGACATGGCTTGATCCACGGCCATGTGTTGAGCGTGCCAGGCAGACGAATCTTCACTTCTCGAAATCTACTTGGAAAAAGGAAAGATATTTTCTATATCTTGCTAGCAAAAGATCACATTCTACCCCCTAACAATATAAATAGAACCAACCCTAGAGGGTTAGGACAACTTTTGAACTTTGAACTTTTGAATCTTTGGATCTTGAAGAACCTTGGATCATCTTGGAGGCAGAGCAAGCAACCGGGTTCATTATGTTTCTATCTTTTATTTTCGTTTTATTGATGAACATGTGTAGCTAAGCTACTTTTCTAGCCAAAGGGTCATAGATGTTTAATTCTCCACGAATTGTGAGGTCTAATTGACTTGTATTTATTCTATTCTTTGCTTTCGGGTATTCATATATCTTCTGATCGTTTTGTCATTATTATCTTTGTTGATTGGTATGAATAGAGCTCTTCTACTCAATTAGCAAGTTAATATATTGTCAACTAGCACGTCAAATCCGTAATTGTTTGATTGTTCTAGTCTTAGTGACGCAAATAACATGTTTGGTTTATAAAAGAGATGATCGAATTCATGTTATGGAGGTGTGTGATCATGTTTAAATAGGTTATCTTATAATCTATTGGCATGAATTGGTGGTCTCTCTAGATCTTAATGCTATTGATAGATTAAATCCTAAGCGCTTGTCTAAGGGTTTTTTAATCAATAAGAGAAATAATTCAAAGCGCTTGTCCGAGGTTATCGAGGAAGTAAGGAGAGATAGGTTTGTTAGAGCTTGTTAATAACCATAACCAATTTATCTAGAACAAGAATAGAGAACATTTGCATCGATGATCAATTCCTAGAATTAAACCATCTTGATTCCTTGGCTAGGCTTTTACCAATATCTGATTTTCTTACCTTGTTTTACTTTATTTGATTCACAAACCAAAACCCCCCCATTTTCCTTTTTCTTATTGTTCTCTTTGAATAGAAATATCTTTACCAATCCCTGTGGATTCGACCCTACTCACCACTATATGCAAATCATATAGTTTCTAGGAGTAGGTTTTATTTTTGTTGGATTCGACACCCATCAAAATTTTTGGGGCCGTTGCCGGGATTGGTGTCAAATTTATTTCTATTCTTGTATGACTCGTTCTTCCAGACAGGTGAACTGATTTATAATCCGGAGATTGAGAAGACTCTAAAGAGACTACGACAAGAAGCTAGATCATCCACTAACCGCACTTAGTACCGGACTTGTCTGATTCTGGAAAAGAGGACGACATGGCAAATCTCGAGAGAACCTTTAAAGGGGGTTGGCTGCACCGGATGTGAATCAACAACCACTTTGTATTCACTATCCCGAACTAGCCGTGGGAATTCGAGTTGAAATCTAGGTTAATACATCTGCTAACCCACCTTTCATGGTCTTGACAATGAAGATCCTCATAAGCATTTGAAAGAGTTCCATATAGTGTTTCTAGTAAAGAGGCCGAAGGAATAACCGACGATCAAAACAAGCTACGCGCTTTTCCATTTTCTCTAAGTACTAAAGCTAAATATTGGGTTTTTTTATTTTCCTCCAGGTTCTATAACCACATGGACGATATGGTGAGACTCTTCTTGGATAAATTCTTCCCCGCATCCAGAGCCCCTGGTATAAGAAGAGAAATTTGTGGTATAAAAACAAAGGGACACCGAGACTCTTCATGAGTATTGGGAGAGGTTCAAGCAATTGTGTCAAGCTGCCCACAACATGGGATATCCGAACAACTCCTCATCCAATATCTCTACGAAGGCCCCACTTCCGATGGAAAGAAAGATGATGGATGCTGCAAGTCAAAACCCCGGTCAAGCTAAGGAATTGATCTCCATTATGGCTGCTAATTCACAACAATTTGGGTATAGGCCACGATACGTCTTCAAGGAAGGTAAATGAGTAAGTGTGTCTAACCTTGAACATCAAATTTCTAATCTTTTACCTCCCTTGTGCAGCCAGCTAGCTCTTGGAAAACCCCAACAAGGAAAGCTTTTGGAATTTTTTGCTGCTCCTAGTCATCCAACCGACATGTGTCCCACATTGCAAGATGACAACCTTTGAACACGCCAATGCTGTAGGCGGATTCCCAGGACAGCCACAAAGGAAACATGATCCCTAATCAAACACTTACAATCCTGGATGGAGGGATCATCCTAACTTCCGATATGGCAATAACCCTCAACATTCCAACAATTCCAGCCAAAGCCATCACACCACATACCCCAAGCTCCTTCCACTTCAAGTATGCCCCTTGAGGATATTGTTAAGTCTCTAGCTGTGAATCAAACAATTTCAGGAGGAAACAAAGCAAAGCATTCAAAACTTGAAGAAATCAGGTAACCAACTTGCTTCACTGTCAATAGGTTAGAAACTCAAGGTAAGTTACCTTCTAAAACTATTCCAAACCTGAAGCAAAGCGTTAATGCCATTACCTTGAGAAGTGGAACAGAATTGCAGGGATAAAAATAAAAAGGAAATCCGTCTAATCTTGAGGAAGAAACCAAGAAAGAGACTTCGACCCCGAGCCACCAGGGCGACCAGATTAGCAAGTCTCTAGATGAAGCCATCGAAGGTCACATTGATACCACCTCCTTTCCCCTCCAGATTAGCGAAATCCAAAAGGAAGCGGAAGAAAAAGAGATTCTGGAAACGTTTTGCAAAGTCGAGGTAAATATTCCTTTACTTGATGCAATTAAGAAAATACCTCGCTATGCTAGATTCCTCAAGGACTTGTGCACTAACAAAAGGAAGCTGAAAGGCAATGAAAAGATTAGTGTGAGTGAAAATGTTTCACTATTATTCAGAAGAAGCTTCCTCCTAAATGTAAGGACCCCAGGAATGTTCGCCATTCCTTAGAAAATGGGTAGTCTTGGAATCGCTAAAGCCATGTGTGATCTAGGAGCTTCTATCATTTCATGCCTTTATATATTTATCAACGTTTAAATGTTGGTCCTTTCAAGGAAATGGATTATTGTTCAACTTGCTGATAGGTCCAATGTTTATCTTGAGGGAGTTCTAGAGGATTTTTAGTTCAAGTCAAGGGGTTTTGGTTTTTCCTGCTGATTTTTTATGTGCTTGACATGGACGATAGTGATTCTCATACTTAAATTCACGATATTATTAGGGCGACCATTCCTTAAAAATTCTAAAACGAAAATTGATGTAAATGATGGCACCCTCACTAGGGAATTTGATGGTGAAGTGATTAAATTTAACATTTATGATGCCATGAAACATCCTAACGATATCTCTCCTGTTTTTGTTACGGATGCTATTAACCCATCCCTGTTTTTGTTGCGGATGTTATTAACCCATTACCACAGGCACCAAGGCTGGAATCCAAATCCTTATCCGAATATTTAGCCAGGAACGTCTAGCCAAAGATGTTAAAGAAAGGCGCTTCATGGGAGGCAACCCATGTAAAAAAAAAAAAAAAAATTGTTTTGCATTATTTTGGTTTGTTTTTAGTTTTGGTTTGTTTTAGTTTAGTTTGTTTTGATTTTAGTGTAGTCTTGAACTCTTTGGATCGGCTGCAGCAAGGATACATATCATTAGATGACACTTTCCAGAGCTTAAAGGAGCACTCCAATACCAGGGAAGTACCAATATTTCCTTTCTCTTATTCTCTAATGTCCTTTGTGTTGTTAATTCCTCTTCAATTGTGCTAATTAGGAATAGGGGAGGACACTGTTCAAGCTAAATGTGGGGGAGAGGATAATAAAATATGAGAATAGAGAACTAACTTATACTCTGAATGTTTTCCTTAAGCATTTTTTAAACCAAAGTTTTTCAAAATTATCATGAAATCTAGAGATTTTTACTAAATGTTGTAATAAGCATCTACAAAATGTGAAATTGACTTGTTAAATGCTTTTCTCACCCACTGCTGTGATTAGAATACATGGTTAAAATTAAGTAGTGAAAAAAACTTTAAGAAACAAATTTACCTTGTATTTAGCTTTAGAATTGGAAGTCTAAGAGTAGGTCGAGTCCTTAAGTGAAAAATAAAAAGTTTTACTTCTACGGTTATATTTGCTACTATATACCTTTGAAAAAAAAAAAAAAATCAAAATCAAGCAAGCCATTACTCCCAAAGATTTAAGTAATTGGTTAAAGTATTCAAACTTGAATGTTACGTGAGGAAATCCGTAGGGGTATCTCAAAACCCCGGGCATTGAGTGATGACCAGATGTGCCGCTCAATGAAAAACACTAAACATAAGGGTGAAAAAAGGCGAAAGTTCATAAAAAACGGGGCAAAAACCCCCTCAAAACAATCTTTAATAAATCAAAAAACATGAATTAAACTTTATTGAAAAAAAAAAAGGGATAAAAGGGAGAATATCTATAAAAATTATACTTAAAGCTTTTTCTTTATGTTGCAAGGTTTTAGTTTGCTAAGCCAATGAAGTTTAATTGGGTTTTTTCCTTAGAGATTTAAATATTTTCTTTTGGAAAAAAATTCTTTTATAAAAATGAGGATTAAAGTTTGTTTTTTTTTAGTTACTATTGAATTTTTTTCCCTAGTAATTTGATCACAGGAAACCAATTGGGTTTTAAAGTAGAAAATTAAACTAAAGTCATAAATTTCAAATGAAAGATGCTTGGAAAGATAAAAGAAAGTTTTATAACAAAAATAGTTTCCAATTGATTTGATCAATTGCTTGGGACAAGCAAAAAGTTTAAGTTGGGGAATTTGATAGAGCCCTTTTTTACTCAACTTTTAGTATAAAAGTGTTAAATTATTAAAAATTTTTTGAAATCATAAGGAAATGGTACTTTAATTCTTCATCGTGATAAATCAGGTTTAAATGGAGTCAAGTCAAATTTTAAGATTTTAGAGAAGTCATCTACAACTTGGATCAAACAAAAATTACACCACCGGAGGAAGCACGGTTTGAGGCACGGCCAATGTCAAACCGTGCTACACCTGGACAAGAAGAAAAATGAGGATTTTGAACAAGAGAGCAGGGCTTAAGGCAGGGCCGGGGGGAACCCTGGGAGAAACCGTCTTGAAGCCTGGTGGAACCCAGGACCAAGGAGAAAAAGTGGGGAACATAAAACCGATGAAGGCACGGCTGAAATCAGCCGTGGGTGTAACCCGGGTACCAACTGGACAGGGATGAAGATTTTGAAGATTATGCACAGATAAGGCCGGCTTGAAATCTGGCCGTGTGTCGACCGTGGTTACCTGGGCGGGGATGAAGACTTGAAAATATGCACAGAGGATGACAGGTTTGACCACGGCCTGTGTTGAGGCGTGCCAGGCAACAATCTTCACTTCTCGAAATCTATTTGGAAAAGGAAAGTTTTTTTTCGTCTTGCTAGCAAAAGATCAATGCCCCCCCTAAAATATAAATAAAACCAACCCTAGGGGGGTTGGGACAACTTTGAACTTTTGAATTTTTTGAATTTTTGGATTTTGAAAAACCCTTTTGGGTCATCTTGGGGCAGAGCAAGAAACCCGGGTTCATTAGTTTCTATCTTTTATTTTCTTTTTTATTGATGAACATTGTACTAACTCTTTTCTAGCCAAAAGGGTCATAAGTTTAATTCTCCACGAATTGTGAGGTCTAATTGATTTGTATTTTTTTCTATTCTTTGTTTCCCGGGGTTTCATATTTTCTTCTGATCTTTTTTGTCTTTATTATCTTTGTTGATTGGTATAAATAGAGCTCTTCACCAATTAGCAAGTTAAATATTGTCAACAACACGTAAAATCCGTAATTGTTTGATTGTTCTATCTTAGTGACCATAACATGTTTGGTTATAAAAGAAGATCGAACCCCTGAAAAGGAGGTGGTGACATTTTAAAAGGTTACTTATAATCTACTGGCAGAATTTGGCTCTCTAGATCTTAATGCTATTATAGATTAAACCAACGCTTTCTAAGGGTTTTTTAATCAATAAGAGAAATAATTTAAAAGCGTTTTCCAGGTTATCGAGGAAGTAAGGAGAGAGGGGTTTTTAGAGCTGTTAAAACCAAAACCCAAATTTTATCTAGAACAAGAATAGAAACATTTGCAACGATAATCAATTCCTAGAATTAAAAACCCTTTTTTCCCTTTAGCTAGGTTTTTTCCCAAATATTTGATTTCTTACCTTTTTTACTTTAAATTTTGTTTTACAAACCAAAACCCCCCATTTTTTCCTTTTTCTTATTGTTCTCTTTGAATAGAATACTTTACCAATCCCATGGATTCGACCCCCACCACCACTAATCAAATCATATAAATTTCAGGGGGAGGTTTTTTTTTGTTGGATTCGACACCCACCACATCCCAATAGTAGATTTAAAGACCTTAGAATGCGAGAACTTGGAAAGAGACAGGAACATCTGTAACCAATCTCCCTACAAGCTAATCTCCCCCACTATTTCTCCTTGGACTCGTTTAAGGCCCTAAGCATTTCGAGCTTAGCTTGATTTGCTTACATCGATCCCCCCCAGGTTAAGGGGGCTAAAGGGCTATTTTTGAGAAATCCATTTCAAAGAGTACTCTAGAGACAATTTGTTATTGCATTTCACCCCCATGACATGGGTTTTTTGTTGGTCTCCTTCTTCCCTAACTCTTCGGGAAAAAGATATTTGATCCATGGTAAGATTTTAATCTCCCACATGGGTCAATTTCTCCATTGCGATGCCCTTTGATACCTTGATCTATTTTAATACTTTGAAGAGTGCTTCCTGGAGGCTCAGACATTGGAGGGGCCCATAATGGTATCAGGTTGGAACCTTTTTCATTTTTTTCCATTTTTCTTTTATTTGCTTATTTTTACCATTTTTCGAAATGTAGAGAGCCCCTCTTTTTCCCCTTTCTCTACCTCAGTGTTAAGCTCTTCAGTTAATTTTTTATTTTGGGTCAAAATTCTCCCAAACGGGGGGGTTCCTCCAGAGGGAGGTCTCTCCACCCAGGGCCCGATATTGAATAGTGTGCCTTTTACCTCTTTGAGGTATTGGGGCATTGAATCATACTCTTCTTTGGAAAACTTACCTCAATAGATTTTCCCCATAGCACTTTAGACTATCGGGTTTTTGGGAGATTTAATCATATTTTTCGGGCTTCTCTTTTCCTTTAGAGGTTTTTCTTCTTTTTTAAACTCGGGCCCCCCCTCCACTAGTGGCCCCCTACTTAGTTGGGGTAAAGAGTAATTCACTAAATAGTCAAATCTTTCCCTTTATTTACCTAGGGTACCAACTTTGGGTCTCCACTAACCACCTCCCTTGATATGTGATTTTAAGGTTTTTCTGAGATTTGGGGGGAGTGTTTCTTGCTACCATTGTTTTTTTTCCCATTTTTGGGGAAATTTTTTTGATTTGGAGTCTGGCTCTTCAAATGTGACATATTTACAGGGGCTTTGGTTTGGGGAGTGGATTAGTGTGAGATTGGGGCTGGTCATTGACAAAGCTAATTGCACTATTCCGGGGTCAAATTTAAACTTGAATCTTATTTCGGAGCCCCTACACATCTGGGAAGCCCCCTTGGGCCTATTGGTAACAATTTAGGTTGATCAAAATTCCTTGGCTTGTACCGGTTGCTTGGATCTCAAGCTGATAAAATTATTGCTCGCAACCGCAAAGACTTATTGAGGGGGATGGGTTTTGGAGTGAATTGCCTTAAACCCTGGTAGCCTGGGTGTGATTGTTGGATTGGGGCTTCGCAGTCTAAATGTCACGCACGTCCCAACCTTATCCACTCTCTGATTAACTTCGAGGGTTTACCCCTTAGCTTTTTTTACCTCCTAGGGGCTTCGGGATGATGTGATTCTAAGGCCTATTTCTGAGTCCCCTATGTGATACATTCTCGTTTCGATACCCTACTGCTGCTATTTCCCGCAAAGCTAGATGACTTTTGCTTACCGATGCGAGAAGTAGTCTTCCTCCAAAAGTTGACAAACAAAATGCAATCTTTTTCAGAGTTTGGGTTTGTTACCCACAGCCTAAGCTCTAAAGGCCTAGCATACACCTTGAAAGACTCATGTGTTTCTTTGAGCTTCCTGATCCATTACCGGGGGGGGAACTTCGATTTAAATTTTGTACTGGTCGTAAAATCTCGAGCGATTTTTTCCCAAATGTTAATTAGGTTGAAGTCAAGTTTTTCAAACCAGACAGGGCAACACCTGTGAGGTTTTTAAAAAGGTCTGGATCAGAGCGGGTCATTTGGGCAACTTGCTCACTTTATAACCCCTTGAAAATTTGGGGATCAGGCTTCGTATTTTTAAACTTGGGGTTTAACTTCTCTGGGGCACCCCCCCCAAATGAAAACTAGTGTCCTCCCGCTCAAAACCGTGGGGGCCCCTCAAGTGTCTTTTTTTTGTCCATCGTTTTTGGGAAACCTTTCTTTCCATCTTTTTGTTTATTTTCCTTTTTCTCTCTTTATGTCGTCCAAGGTTCCCCTTTTTGACTTGGGTTCGTACTCAAATGCGGGGTTTGGTGGGAATTGATTCCTATATTTGGGGGGTTGGCCCTCTACCGCCTTCCTTTTTTTGGCTCCTAATTTTTTCCTGATTGGGTTGGGGGGTGCAAGGGGGCCAATACTTTATTAAGGGGGGGTTTTAGGCGAAATTTATGGATTTTTTTGTTCCAAGGATACGATCTAGGACCCGGGGGTTTTTATCGCGGGGGGGTTGGGGTGGCCCGCTTTTGTTGCCACTGTTTGCCTTTGCTTTAACCAGGGGGAATTTTGGGGCTCCTTAGAGGTTGGGTTGTTTGGGAGTTATTTTTTGATACCTGGGCATGCATTTTTCTTATTTTAATCATGTTGAAATTATGCTGTGTCACACTGCTAAAAAAGGGGGCCAAAATTTTGATTCATGTATATATTAAATTTTATTTTTATTAAAAATTGGAAATTTAAATTCGATCTTAAAAATGAAAAAAAAAAAGTACAAGCTAACTTTTCCTAGCCTCTTCATTCTACGCTAGGTGTGGTTTTTTTTTCTAATAAACTTCCAGTTTAATCTAACTTGGGCTTCTCCAAATAGGGGTTCCAAGGTTGTTTCTCTGATTAGACCTTTTAATTTCCCTTTTCCGATATCTTTTTTTTATTGGGGAAATTCGAAGTTACCCCACCACCCAACTTGTTCCAAAAGGTTTCTCAATTCTGGACTACTTTGTTTGCTGGTTGGGTGATACTGGGCCGGGGTGCCCTTTCTCCATTCGATATAGGGTGGATCACAAAATCCCTAGGGCTCAAGTTTCCCCTTCCCCCTAGGGCTCCAAGCTTGTTGGGGGTCCAATCCAGCTTCCCCTTTGAGCTTTTTCCATTGTAATTTAAAAAACTCCATTACTTTGGGGTTGGTCCCAAATTTTAAAGGAAAACCCCTTTCCCCAATGGGGCCTTTTAAATATATCTTTGATGGGGCCAAATTGACAAACCGAGTTTGATATTCCATGCTCCATTGATAGATTTAAAAGGAGCCCCAAAGGTTTCCGCAGTTAGAAAACTTTGTTACGCAACTCCCAGCGTCTAGGGGGATTCATTGGCACAAAGCCTTTTTTTCCCCTTTACCCAACATGGGGTAAATCGTCGGGAATTCCTTCTCTTCGGAAAACCCCAAGGGACTTTTTGGGCAAAAAATTTCCAAATAGTTCAACCCAAAATTTGATGGCTCAAACCAGTCAGGGGGGGAAAAAAATTTTAAATTCCCCAAATTTTTCACCGTAGAGCCGGGGTATAAATTTCCCCCCAGGAATTGGGGCCCCCGCTCGGCAAACGAATGGGTAAAAAGATTCTAAAGGAAAATTTTGGGAAAGGCTTCAAAGGGGAACACATCCTTTCTCTTCTGTAATTTTGGGGCCCCACATAAATGTCCTTTTTTTTCCCCAACATCCCGGCTATAAACCTGTTCTAACCCGTCCATCCTATTGTCCCATTGCAGTTTGCTAAGGCCCCGTTTTGCGTCTTGGGAAACCTAGAATTTGCTAAAATATCGGGTGGCCCAAAAACCCAAAATTGGGGACATATACCTCGTTGTTAGTGATGGGGCTTTTGGGAAGTTTTTTGATTTTCCCCAATGGGTGATTCATGTGGTTCAATGAAAAAGGCGGCTCGATTTCCAAAAGGGGGGTAGCCCAATCAAAAAAAAATTTTTTCCCTTTCATTATGAAAAAAGGTGAGCCCATCTTTTGCTAATGAGGTGTTCTTTAGGGTTGTAAGAGTAAACCAAAAAACCAATACCAATTTTGGTCCAGAGGTTAGCAAACCCAATTTCCTTTTTGAGGAACGGTCGATTGTGGGAAGCCATTTTTTATAAAGGAATTTTCCAATTCACCAAAAAAAAAAAAAAATTTACAAAGCACAATGACTATTACAAGAAATGCTCGAAATCCCGAAAAAAAAAAAGAATATCATTAAAACAACTATCACCCTGCCTTTTTGATGTAGATAGGGGGTTCTAACAGGTCCCAACCATAGCCCCCACATTCCAAAAAGGATCTCATGCCCATTGAAGATTGGTGGGTACCAATCACTAAGGGGATAATACTTTGCCCAAACCAACAATGGCCCCCCTCTTGGGGCTTAAGACGGCCTGGGTTTTTTACCTATCTAATCACAATTACATGCGCAGACCAAAAGTAAAAAAAAAACATAAAACCCAAATTTCATTAAATCCTTAAAA
>JBBMOL010001012.1:0-52905 GCA_037954665.1 Laguncularia racemosa | reverse complement strand
ATTTGTTGGTTGAAAATTGTTACTTGAGAGACTAGGTTAATGAAATCAATGGCCACTCTCAACAATACTGTTATGGAAGAGCCATTGTCCCAAGTTCAAGGGCTGAATCAAGAAGAAAGTCAAGTGGCTGAAGTTGAAGTTCAAAGGGATTCAAGTCCATAAGCCTACCTCAAGGACCAATCACAAGATCCCGAGCTAAGAAGCTGCAACAAATCCTAATTTCTCATGTACAGGGTTTGATAAACATCACAAGTAAGAAGCTTCAAGGAATCCAAAGCTTCGGGGCAAGGGATGATCAAGGGAACTTAATGTGATGGAAATCAAGTGGGAGGAACCGGTCCAGGATCAAGGCTACCGACCTTGAAGCCGGTTTTGAAAGGCTGCCGGCCTTAAGCCGGCCTTGACAGCCGACCATCTTTTAATTACATTGTATTTTTCCTTATTCCACGAATTATGATGTATTGCTTAGATGTCTTCCTATTTATACCAAGATAAGACGATGTAAAAGGAGGTTTTTTTTGTCATCTTTGAAATACCAGAAAGCTTATCGCTTCAATTCCTTGCGTTCTTGATTGAACGCATGCTAAGAAACTTTCAGGAGAGAATTGATCGATCTTTTCCTGTAGAGAGTTTCGAGGTTAGGGCTTGATTAGTTCTAGCTTGTTCATCAATCCGTCTAAGAAAACCTAAATCTAAACTATCTTAGGGTTTGATTCCAATTAGATCCGTAGGTTTTCGTGTTGTTGTTGTGGGGGTTCGTAATAGCCAAAAGGGGATCTCAAGTGCAACTGCGGTGGTTTCAGTATCAAATGCTCTCAACTATGAAGTGAGTACATGGTGATAGTGTTTCACAGCACTATGGAAATGAGCTACTGAATCCAAATCAAGCCCCCAACACAAGGGGCAAATAGAACTACAATAGGAATGATAATTTTGAAGCACAATCTATAAGATTTTTGGCTAATCATTCTGTAGACAATATGATCAAACATCTTAATGAGTTAAAAGATGTAAAGAAGCCTGACCCATGAGATATGTTTACCATAGGAAATTCCCCTTTTACCTAGCAAATCTGAGATGAGTAGCTTCTGATATATATTCGAATTCTGCAGTTGGAGTTTTATAATGGAATAACTAACCCAATGGAGCATCTAAGTTATTATACAACTCAGATAAACCTCCTTGGCATTTTTGATACAATAGTGTGCAAGGTGTTTTTAGGAACTTTAAAGAAGGTAACACAGCATGAACATGGTTTCGAGGCTCGAAGCCAAACTCTATATCTAGTTTTTTGCGAGCTTACCATGCAGCTTTATCAACACTTTCTGACTAGTAAGATGCTTGAACGAGATTCCTCAACACTTAACCTTAGGAGACAAAAGCAAGACAAGACAATAAGGGATTATATCTTTAGTTTTAATAAGGTAATGCTCGAGATTCCTAACTTCAACATGAGTGTGGCACTCAACACGACGGTCGATGGAGTAAAGGACTAATGCTAGTTCTTCTACTCCCTTACATTATATAAACCAAGAATTTCAAGAACGGGCAATAAACTACATTGGTCAAGAAGATGCCATACTGGCTAAAAGGCAAACTGAGTAAGAATCCTTTGATAAATAGAAAAACAGCAAAGATTGACCCTCTTAGAAGATAAACTCAGTCCTGCCTTAGAAACTAATGAGTTTTTTTGAAATGGTAATGGCAACGAAAAAAACACACTATTCCTTTCTACGAATTGCATACTTAACTTAATAAGCCCTGCACTGATATCTGATACGAAAACGGTTTGCTTGAATTCTTAACTGATACGAACCACGCCAACGTGTGACGAAACCCAATACCAATAAGTTCGGAATTCGCTACTTAAGATGCCAAACACACTCAAGTGGAAACCGCAACCCGTTGTCTATAGGCGAGACAAGAACCTTGGTATATATGGAGACGCCATAATCGGGATGAAAGACCAATTGATAAGTCGGGATGAACGCCACGGAATAAAAAATCCGATAAGTTCTAGATTAGTTCTTTAAAGAACCAAGAGAGGAATTCTCTCAA
The DNA here is from genome assembly GCA_037954665.1 of Laguncularia racemosa. Lineage (NCBI taxonomy): Eukaryota > Viridiplantae > Streptophyta > Magnoliopsida > Myrtales > Combretaceae > Laguncularia > Laguncularia racemosa. The sequence continues at coordinate 50,847 of JBBMOL010001012.1, read as the reverse complement.
AGTGTTTTCAAACTTGTATGTTATATATTCTATCTGTTCTAAACCCTAGGAGTTTTATAGTAGGGTTTACAATTCGTAACAATAAAGCCCCCAAAACGACATCACTTCAATAAGTTGCATAAAAATAACAAAACAAGACATGAAGGCCGGTAGCGTGGGAATGAAGGCTGGCGGCCTTGAAGCCGAACTTGGAGAAGTACACGACCGGCGTTGGAGATGTACACGACCGTGTACTTCTAGTCGTGTATCTTTCTGTGGAAATCTTGACAATGTACACGACCGTGTACTTCTAGTCGTGTATCTTTCGGTGGAAATCTCGACAACATACACGACCATGTACTTTTAGTCGTGTATCTTTCTGTGGAAATTTTTGACACCATATACGACCGTGCCTTTGAACCGTGTATACGACCGTGTATGATTCTGTGTAACCTCCAGACTCCTACACGGCCGTGCCTTGTAAAGACACGCCCTCTTCAACCCGTATCCGTTATGACTTGTACAAGAGTAAAGGCATTCCCATGGTTGTTCCAATCCTTTCCAACTTCATGATTGCTCCAATCCTTTCCGACTTCATGGACATCCTTTATCAACCCGTTAAGTGCTTCCTTGAATCGTTTTTCTCGAGTTCTTATGATAGGTCTAGGTGGCACTTTAAAAGGATCCACATTCCATCTTTTGGCTCGGCTCCCATCATTCCCCTCCTCTTGAAAAGGATTTGTCCTCAAATCATCACCTACATCAAAAGGACTCAAATCAATAACATTAAATGTAGCACTTACTTGGTACTCACCAGGTAAATCTATCTTGAATGCATTATCATTGATGCGCTCAAGAATTTGAAATGGTCTATCGCCTCTAGGAAGTAGTTTAGATCGACGCTGCACAGGAAACCGCTCTTTGCGCATGTGAACCCAAACCTAGTCTCCAGGTTCAATGATAGCTTGTCGACGACCCTTGTTGGCTTGTTTCACATACTGCTCTGTTCTTCGCTCAATTTTTAGCCTTGCCTTCTCATGGATCTGTTTAACAAATTCTACCTTCTTCTTGCCATCTAGATTAACATACTCAGAAATAGGCAGAGGTGATAAATCCAAAGGAGTTTGTAGATTAAAACCATACATAATTTCAAAAGGAGTAAACTTAGTAGCAGAATGCATGGTGCAATTATAGGCAAATTCAACATGCGGCAAACAATCCTCACAACTTTTAAGGTTCTTTTTAATGACAGCCCTCAACAAAGTAGATAAAGTTTGATTTACTACCTCAGTTTGACCATCAGTCTATGGATGACAAGTAGTAGAAAACAATAACTTAGTTCCTAACTTAGCCCACAATGTCTTCCAGAAGTAGCTCAAGAACTTAGCATCTCTATCCGATACGATTGTTCTAGGCATACCATGTAATCTCACAACTTCCTTAAAGAACAAATTAGCAATATTACAAGCATCATCTATTTTGTGGCAAGGAATGAAATGTGCCATTTTAGAGAATCTATCGACGACTACAAAAATAGAATCTCGACTATGTTTAGACCTGGGTAATCCTAACACAAAATCCATGGAAATATCTACCCAAGGCTCATGAGGAATGGGAAGTGTGATATAAAGCCCTTGAGGTTGGACTCTAGATTTTGCTTGCTTACACGTGACACATCGCTCACAAATCCTCTCAACATCTCGTTTCATGTGAGGCCAATAGAAGTGTTCCTGCAATACCCCTAAGGTTTTAGCTACTCCAAAATGTCCTATTAAACCTCCTCCATGAGACTCCCTCACTAGTAATTCTCTTAAAGAACAAATTGGAATGCATAGTTTACTCTCCCTAAACAAGAATCCTTCATGTTTATAAAATTTACCATGACCACTCTTCTCACAATGCACATATTCCTCACAAAAATCTCGATCAATAGCATATAATTCCTTAATGTGCTCAAAACCAAGCAGTCTAGAACTAAGAGTAGAGATAAGAGCATACCTTCTAGAAAGTGCATCAGTAATGACATTCTCTTTACCTTGCTTGTAGTGGATGACATATGGAAATGTTTCGATGAACTCCACCCAACGAGCATGCCTTTTGTTCAGCTTATGTTGCCCCTTCAAGTACTTCAAGGATTCATGATCAGTGTGGATCACGAACTCTTTTGGCCAAAGATAGTGTTGCCAAGTCTCCAGTGCTCAAACCAAGGCATATAACTCCTTGTCATAAGTATGGTAGTTCAAGGTTGCCCCACTTAGCTTCTCGCTAAAGAATGTAATTGGTCTTCTCTCTTGCATGAGCACTGCTCCAATACCTAATCCTGAAGCATCACACTTAATTTCAAATGTTTTAGAGAAATTAGGTAAAGCAAGTAACGGCGCCTGAGTTAGCTTATTTTTAAGCGTCTGAAAGGCCTTCTCTTGTTGCTCTCCCCATCTGAACCCTACGTTCTTCTTAATTACCTCAGTAATTGGTGTTGCAATGGTGCTGAAATCCTTCACAAATCTCCTGTAAAAACTCGCTAGTCCATGGAAACTCCGCACATTACTTACATTAGTTGGACTAGGCCGTTCTTGGATCGCACGAATCTTTTCTTCATCAACCTGTATTCCCTATGCACTGACAACAAAACCAAAAAACACAAGTTTGTCTATGCAAAAAGTGCACTTCTTGAGGTTAGCATATAATTGCTCCTTTCGAAGAACTTCTAAAACATCCCTCAAGTGAGATATATGGTCCTCCAAACTCTTGCTGTAAATGAGGATATCATCAAAATAGACAACCACAAATTTTCCAATGAAAGTCCTCAAAACATGGTTCATAAGTCTCATAAAAGTACTAAGCGCATTAGTTAAACCGAAAGGCATTACTAACCACTCATACAATCCATATTTTGTCTTAAATGCGGTTTTCCATTCATCACCTTCTTTCATTCTAATTTGGTGATATCCGCTTTTCAGATCAATTTTGGAAAAGACACTAGACCCATGTAATTCATCTAACATGTCATCTAAGCGAGGAATGGGATGACGATACTTTACCGTGATGTTGTTGATGGCGCGGCAGTCAACACACATTCTCCATGACCCATCCTTCTTAGGCACTAAAATCACAGGCACTGCACATGGACTCGCTTTCTCTCACGTACCCCTTCTCCATTAATTCATCGACATGCCTTTGGAGTTCCTTTGTCTCCTCTGGATTGCTCCTATAAGCTGATTTGTTTGGAATCGATGCTCCGGGTACTAGGTCATTCTGGTGCTCAATACTACGAATAGGTGGTAATCCCTTTGGAATCTCCTTAGGGAAGACATCTTCAAAGTCCTGCACAATAGACACAACCACACTAGGCAAAGAGTTAAATAGTTCGTTAGTATTCAAACAAGTTTCCCTAAAAACGAGCAACAACATAGGTTGCTTCATCACTAACGCTCTCCTCACTACACTCGCTCTTGCCACACAACTCACCTTTTGCAGGGCTGCACTCTCCTTTTCACTCACCACCAAAGTTGATCCCCCTTTAACTTGGTCTCTCACACTCTTTCCATCTTTCCTCTCTTTTTCCTGTTGATATCGACTTTTCTGTTCCTTTTCTTTCTAGCTGTTTTTGCTCTCTCACTCTCCCTCTGTTTTTCACTCACCTTACATTTTGCAAAAGACTGTTGTAGCTGCAACTGATCCTCATACACCTGTTTAGGTGTTAAAGGTTTAAGATTAAAGCTTTTCCCTTGGTGAACAAGCGTATACTTGTTAGAAAAGCCATCATGAACAACCATCCTATCAAATTGCCATGGCCTCCCTAACAACACATGACATGCTTGCATTAGCACTACATCGCATAACACCTCATCCTCATGCCTACCAATGCGAAAAACAATCAAGGCTTGCTTACTCACCTTAGTCTCGCCACTATCATTCAACCACTGCAATTTATATGGACTAGGGTGTTTAGTAGTCTTGAGTCCCAGCCTCTCAGCAATAAAATTACTCACCACATTAGTGCAACTTCCTCCATCAATGATCAAACTGCAAATATGATCACCTAGATAACATCTAGTATGAAAGATATTCTCTCATTGCACCTCCTCTTCTTCATTCACCTGCACATTCAAAGCTCTCTTCACTACTGCCACTAACTTCCCTACTACAGGCTTCTCATCATCACTAGCTTCCTCTAATGGAGGCATAACATTCTCTTCACTATCCCCCTCAGTCTCATACTCACCATCATCACGCAGAATCATGACACGCGTATTCGAACATTAAATAGCAATATGGCCTCTACCTTGGCATTTAAAACATCTAATGTCACGATTTCTAGGAGTAGAAGAATCAGGTTTACCTTGGTTACCAAGAGTAGAACCCGCTTGCCTCTGCTCTCATTTTGGTTTGGTGGGTAAAGGCTTTTCTTCCTTCTTCCATTGGTTAGTCTTCCAGGCGGATGAACCAGCACCCTGTTGAAACCGTGTAGTATTATTACCTTTCCTCCTGTGTTCGTTCTCAACATTTATAGCCATATGAACCATATCTTCCAATTCTACATAATGCTGCAATTCCACGACATTTTGAATTTCTCTATTCAATCCAGCAAGAAACCTAGCCATGGTAGCCTAACTATCCTCCTCTACATTTGCCCTAATCATAGTAACTTCCATCTCCTTGAAATACTCATCCACACTTCGGCTTCCCTGCCTAAGAGTTTGCAATTTGTTGTGTAATTTACGATAGTAAGACGTAGGCACAAACCGCTTCTTCATCACCCTCTTCATCTCTTCCCACGACTCAATAGGTGATTCGCCACTCCTTCTTCTATTCAACATTAGTTGATCCCACCACACTATGGCATAATCCGAAAATTCAATGGTAGCAAGTTTCACTTTCTTTCTCCCACTATAGTTGTGACAATCAAATACCATCTCTACCTTCTTCTCCCACTCTAAGTACGCCTCGGGATCATTCTTCCCTTGGAAAGGAGGAATCTTCATCTTTATACTACTCAGTTGATTATCCTCTCTATTCCTATCTCCTCTATCTTCCCAATCCCTAGTTCCTCTATTCCTACCATTATAACCTCTATAACTCCCGACAGAAGGTTCATCAAACTCATCATCCGACATTTCATCTCCACCCCTTTGTACTCTCCTAGAACAACTCTCCCTCTTACGCCCTTGGAAGACGTTTTTAGATTGCTCTAGTCTTTGTTCCACCGTCTCATGAATTTGTTCCATGCCCTCCTGAAACATTCTCTTCATCTCACCCCTCAACGCTTCAATCACTAACCTAGCATCAAACCTTCCCCTCTCACCTTTAGGAGAATGTTGCCTCGACATCGTTCCTGCAGAAAAAAATTAGTACTAACACAAATATATATATAATTAAGCCTCACGATACACTCCCTTACGTGTTTCGCTCAAAGGATGATATCACACAGTCACTCGTGTATTCTCACAAGCAATGATGATATCAACTCACCAATTCCTCTTCTCAATTCTCTTGGAACTAACCCAAACTACACCAATTCCCTTCCGAAGAATTCAAAACAACACTAGGGCTCAAAAATTTTCCTCTTTTTTCTTTTAGATTTTTTCTTTTTCTTTTTCTTTTTTGTTGCCTTTGTTTGTTGCTCTTGATCACGTTTCCCTTTTTTTTCTTTTTTTTTTTTTTGTTGTGATTCTTCCTTTTTTTTTTTAACAAAATTGAATAGAAGGTGCTACACTTTCAATAGACAATTAACACTATGAAATTGAATATGAACGATTGGAGTTAGGGTGTTGATGTTATCTTCCTCAAACCGAACTGATGTTTAACAAACCTAGGCTCTAATACCAAACTGATACGAAATCAGTTTGCTCGGATTCATAACTGATACGAACCACACCAACGTGTGACGAAACCCAATATCAATACGTTCAGAATTCGCTACCTAGGATGCCAAACACACTCAAGTGGAAACCGCGACCCGTTGTCTATAAGCGAGACAAGAACCTTGGTATAATATGAAGATGCCACAATCGGGATGAAAGACCGATTGATAAGTCGGGATGAACGCCACGAAATAAAAATCCGATAGGTTTTAGATTAGTTATTTAAAGAACCAAGAGAGGAATTCTCTCAAAGTGTTTTCAACCTTGTATGTTGTATATTCTATCTGTTCTAAACCTTAGGAGTTTTATAGTAGGGTTTACAATTCGTAACAATAAAGCCCCAAAACGACATCACTTCAACAAGAATAGAGAACATTTGCATCGATGATCATTTCCTTGAATTAAACTATCTTGATTCCTTTGGCTAGGCTTTTTATCAATATACAACTTTCTTATCTTGTTTTAACTTTATTCGATTCACAAACCAAACCCCCCATTTTCCTTTTCCTTTTTATTCTCCTTGGATAGAAATAAGTTTAACCAATCTCTGTGGATTCGACCCTACTCACCACTATATGCAAATCATATAATTGTCTAGGAGTAGGTTTTATTTTTGTTGGATTCGACACCCACCAAATTTTGGCGCCGTTGCCGGGGATTGGTGTCAATTTATTTCTATTCTTGTATGACTCGTTCTTCTCAGACAGGTGAACTAACTTATAATCTGGAGATTGAGAAGACTCTAAAGAGGCTGCGACAAGAAGCTAGATCATCCCTCGGATCGAACTTAGTATCGGACTTGTCTGATTCATCCCTTGATTCTGAAAAAGCGGACGACATAGCAAATCTCGAGAGAACCTTAAGGGAGTTGGCTGCACCGGATGTGAATCAACAACCACTTTGTATTCACTATCCCGAACTAGCCGTGGAATTCGAGTTAAAATCTGGGTTGATACATTTGCTACCCACGTTTCATGGTCTTGAGAATGAAGATCCTCACAAGCATTTGAAAGAGTTTCATATAGTGTGTTCTAGTATGAGGCCGCAAGGAATAACCGACGATCAAATCAAGCTACGTGCTTTTCCATTTTCTTTAAGTACTAAAGCTAAAGATTGGTTGTTTTATTTGCCTCCAGGTTCTATCACCACTTGGACAGATATGGTGAGACTCTTCTTGGACAAATTCTTCCCCGCATCCAGAGCCGCTGGTATAAGAAGAGAAATTTGTGGTATAAAACAAAGGGACACCGAGACTCTTCATGAGTATTGGGAAAGGTTCAAGCAACTGTGTGCAAGCTGCCCACAACATGGGATATCCGAACAAATCCTCATCCGATATCTCTATGAAGGCCTACTTCCGATGGAAGGAAAGATGATGGATGCTGCAAGTGGATGCACCATAGTAAACAAAACCCTTGGTCAAGCTAGGGAATTGATCTCCATTATGGCTGCCAATTCGCAACAATTTGGGTATAGGCATGATGCATCTTCAAGGAAGGTAAATGAGGTAAATGTGTCTAACCTTGAACATCAAATTTCTAATCTTACCTCCCTTGTGCAGCAGCTAGCTCTTGGAAATACCCAACAGGTGAAAGCTTATGGAATTTGTGTTGCTCCTAGTCATCCGACCGACATGTGTCCCACATTGCAAGATGACAACCATGAACACGCCAATGCTGTAGGCGGATTCCCAGGACAGCCACAAAGGAAATATGATCCTTATTCAAACACTTACAATCCCGGATGGAGGGATCACCTTAACTTTAGATATGGCAATAAACCATAAAACTTCCAACAATTCCAACCTAAGCCATCAAACCAAGTATCACAGGCTCCTTCCACTTCAGGTATGTCCCTTGAGGAAATTGTTAAATCACTTGCCGTTAATACAAAACAATTTCAGGATGAGACAAAGCAGAGCATCCACAACTTGGAAAATCAGGTAAGTCAACTTGCTTCTTCTCTAAATAGGTTGGAAACTCAAGGTAAGTTACCTTCTCAAACCGTCACAAATCCAAAGCAAAGTGCTAATGCAATTACCTTGAGAAGTGGAACGAAATTGCAGGGATCAAATGAGAAGGATCACCGAACTAATCCTGAGGAAGAGACTGAGAAAGAAACTCCAACTCCAAGCCAGCAGAATAATCAGATCAAAGGACCCCTCATTGAACCACCAAAGGTCATGACAACAGCACCTCCTTTCCCTTCCAGACTAGCAAAATCCAAGAATGAAGCTGAAGAAAAAGAGATTCTTGACACTTTTCGCAAAGTTGAGGTAAACATTCCCTTGCTGTATGCTATTAAGAAAATACCTCGTTATGCTAAATTTCTAAAAGAATTGTGCACTAACAAAAGAAAGCTGAAAGGTAATGAAAAGATTAGTGTAGGTGAGAATGTTTCAGCTATTCTTCAAAAGAAGCTTCCTCCTAAATGTAAGGATCCAGGTATGTTTACTATTCCTTGCAAAATAGGTAACCTTGGAATCACTAAAGCTATGTGTGATTTAGGCGCTTCAATCAATGTTATGCCTTTGTCTGTTTATCAATGTTTAAATGTTGGCCCCCTAAAGGAAACAGGCGTTATTGTTCAACTTGCTGATAGGTCCAATGTTTATCCTGAGGGAGTTCTAGAAGATGTTTTAGTACAAGTTAATGGTTTGGTTTTCCCCGCAGATTTTTACGTGCTTGACATGGAAAATGATGATTCTCGTAATTCATCGATGATATTATTAGGGAGACCATTTCTTAAGACATCTAAAGCAAAAATCGATGTACATGATGGTAACCTCACTATGGAATTTGATGGTGAAGTGATTAAATTTAACATTTATGATGCCATGAAATATCCTAGTGACATCACACCCATTTTTGTTGTTGATTTTATTGACCCATTAACACAGACTACATTTGATTTGATAGATGATGATGAGTTGAAAGTTGTACTTAATAAGAGTCTTACGATTCATGCATTGAAAACTCTTAAGGAGAAGTTTGTAATATCCTCTGATTTGCAGGACAAGATTTGGGAGTTGGAATCATTAAAACCTATCAGGTATGATGTGTCTTACATTCATTTACCCCCTTCTAACACAAAACTTCTTCCTTCTATTATGCAGGCACCGAAGATAGAATTAAAACCCCTACCTGAACATCTAAAATATATTTTCTTAGGAGAAAAGGAGACTCTTGCTGTGATAGTCTCCAACAAGCTAAGTACTTTAGAGGAAGAAAAGTTTATTCGAGTGTTGAGGGAGTACAAAGAAGCCATTGGATGGTCCATAGCTGATATCAAAGGACTAAGCCCCTCTACCTGCATGCACAAGATTTTGATGGAAGATAATTGCAAACCTTTAAGGGAAGTTCAGCATCATTTGAATCCACCTATGATGGAGGTAGTTAAGAAAGAGATCTTGAAACTTCTTGATGCAGGTATGATCTATCCAATTTCCGACAGCAAATGGGTAAGTCCGATCCAAGTTGTTCCAAAGAAAACATGCTTAACTGTGGTTGAAAACTCCGATGGTGAGTTAATTCCTACTCGGGTTCAGAATGGATGGAGGGTTTGTGTCAATTACAGGAAGTTAAACGCGTCAACTCGGAAGGACCACTTCCCTCTTCCTTTTCTTGATCAGATGCTTGAACGTTTGGCTGGCCATTCTCACTATTGTTGTCTTGATGGTTATTCGGGTTTTCATCAAATTCCAGTGGCATCGGAAGATCAAGAGAAGACCACTTTCACTTGTCCATTCGGTACTTTTGCGTATCGAAGGATGCCTTTTGGGCTCTGCAATGCCCCTGCCACATTCCAAAGATGTATGGTTAGTATATTTTCAGATTATGTGGAGAATATTATAGAAGTTTTCATGGATGACTTTACCGTCTATGGTAATTCTTTTGATTCATGTTTGACTAACCTTACAAAAGTGCTTCAAAGATGTATAGATAAGAATCTAGTGTTGAATTATGAAAAATGTCACTTTATGGTTGAACAGAGTCTCATTTTAGGCCATATTGTATCTTCTAAGGGGCTTGAAGTCGATAAAGCTAAGGTAGAACTGATTAAATCTTTACCTTACCCTGTAAGTGTACGGGAAATTCGGTCTTTTCTTGGGAGTGCAGGATTCTATCGACGCTTCATCAAGGATTTCTCCAAGATTACTTAACCCCTATGTCGATTGCTACAAAAAGAAGTGACATTTGAGTTCGATGAGGCCTGCAAGAACGCTTTTGACACACTGAGGGACAAGTTAACTTCTGCTCCAATCATCCAACCACCTGACTCTACCCTTCCCTTTGAAATCATGTGTGATGCGAGCAACTATGCAGTTGGAGCAGTTCTTGGCCAAAGAGTTGGGAGAGCTTCTCATGCCATTTATTATGCTTCCAGAACTTTGGATAATGCTCAATGTAACTATTCCACAACGGAAAAAGAACTCTTGGCTGTTGTTTTTGCATTAGAAAAATTCAGATCATATTTACTTGGTACTGAGGTAATTGTTTACTCTGATCATGCAGCTCTTAAATACCTGCTCACGAAGAAGGAGGCGAAACCAAGACTTATTCGATGGATACTCCTCTTACAAGAGTTCGATCTGGAGATACATGATAGGAAAGGCTCGGAAAAGAATAGAGAACATTTGCATCGATGATCATTTCCTTGAATTAAACTATCTTGATTCCTTTGGCTAGGCTTTTTATCAGTGTACAACTTTCTTATCTTGTTTTAACTTTATTCGATTCACAAACCAAACCCCCCATTTTCCTTTTCCTTTTTATTCTCCTTGGATAGAAATAAGTTTAACCAATCTTTGTGGATTCGACCCTACTCACCACTATATGCAAATCATATAATTGTCTAGGAGTAGGTTTTATTTTTGTTGGATTTGACACCCACCAACATTGTAATTCGCGAAATAAGGAAAAATACAACGTAATTAAAAGATGGCCGGTTGTCAAGGCTGGCTCAAGGCCGGCTGCGTATATTTAAAGGCCGGCTTTAAGGCCAGTAGCCTTTAAAAACCGGCTTCAAGGCCAGCAGCCTTGATCCTGGACTAGTTCTTCCCACTTGATTTCCATCACATTAAGTTCCCTTTGATCATCCCTTGCCCCGAAGCTTTGGATTCCTTGAAACTTCTCGCTTGTGATGTTTATCAAACCTTGTACATGAGAAATTAGGATTTGTTGTAGCTTCTTAGCTCAGGATCTTGTGATTGGTCCTTGAGGTAGGCTTATTAGACTTGAATCCCTTTGAACTTCAGCTTTAGCCACTTGACTTTCTTCTTTATTTAGCCCTTAAACTTGGGATAGTGGCTCTTCCATAACATTCCCCCTCTCCTCAAAAGGATTCATCCTCAAATCAAAAGCATCACCTACATCAAAAGGACTCAGGTCAGCGACATTAAAAGTGGCACTAACGTTATACTCACCTGGTAAGTCAACTCTGTAGGCGTTGTCATTGATTCTCTCAAGTATCTGAAATGGACCGTCGCCCCTAGGGTTCAACTTGGATTTCCTCTGTAATGGAAACCTCTCCTTGTGAAAATGCACCCAAACCCAATCTCCAGGCTGAAAAATCATGGGTCTCCTGCCTTTGTTCACCTTTGAAGCTACCTTGGCATTTTGTTTCTCAATCTTACTCTTTACCTGTGCATGTAGCTTTCTCACGAAATTTGCCTTAGAATCAGCATCAAAACTCACAAACTTGTTAGGTGGCATTGGCAATAAATCAATAGGAGTCAGTGGATTAAAACCATACACAATCTCAAATGGTGAACAATGAGTAGTGCTATGTACAGCCCTATTATATGCCAACTCCACAAATGGTAGGCAATCCTCCCAAGTCCTAATGTTCTTCTCTATGATTGCCCTCAACAACTGAATTAAAGTCCTATTAACCACCTCAGTTTGTGGGTGACAGGTAGTCGAAAACATCAGTTCAGTTCCCAACTTTCCCCACAATACTCTCCAAAAATGACTCAAAAATTTTACATCCCAATCACTAACAATGCTCCTAGGTATGCCATGCAGACATACTACCTCTCTAAAGAACAAATTAGCAATGTGTATAGCATCATCAGTTTTATGACAAGGAATGAAATGAGCCATTTTACTAAACCTATCAACCACAACAAAGATGCTATCACTACCCTTCCTAGTCCTATCCTTCTTAGGCACTAGAATCACAGGAACTGAACAAGGACTCAGACTCTCTCTTACATACCCTTTCTCAAGCAATTCTTCAACTTGTTTCTAGATCTCCTTGGCTTCACTGGGATTAGTTCTATATGCAGGTTGGTTGGGTATGGTAGCTCTAGGAATGAAGTCAATCTGAGGCTCTATGCCCCTGACTAGTGGAAGTCCACTGGGCAACTCCTCTGGAAATACATCTCCAAAATGCTGCAACAAATCAGAAAACACACTAGGCAAACAAGGGTTAATGTCATTAGTGGCCAAGCAAGCCCCTTTGTACAGAAGTACAAATATAGGTCTACTAGCACTCAAAGCATTCCTAACCTCACTGGACCTAGCAATCAAGCTCACATTTTTACTCTTTTTCTCTCCTGGCCGATTGTTGTCTCGCTTTTCACTCCCCTCTTTCTTTTCACTCTTCTCAATTTTTCCACTCTTTTGATTTTCACTCTTGTTTTTCTCTCCTTCTGAAGTGCTCTTTCTACTCTCCTTCTCTTTGCTTTCGGCCTCCACTCTCAGCCTCTCCAATTTACATTGGTCCTCATACACTTCTTTAAAGGACAGTGGTGCTAAAATGGTTTTCCTGCCATCCTTAGTAAAAGTGTATCTGTTAAGATATCCATCATGCAAGGTTTTCCTATCAAACTGCCAAGGTCTACCTAACAAGATGTCACCAATATGCATAGGAACAACATCACAGAGCACCTCATCACAGTATTTGCCAATGGAAAAAGAAATGGGGACTTACCTGTTCACCTTAATCTCTCCACAGTCACTAAGCCACTGAAGTTTGTATGGCCTTGGATGTGGTATAGTAGGCAATCCCAACCTATTAACCAAGAGCTAGAACTAATTAGAATCAAACCCTAAGATAGTTTAGATTTAGGTTTTCTTAGTCGGATCGATGAACAAGCTAGAACTAATCAAGCCCTAACCTCGAAACTCTCCACAGGAAAAAAATGATACCAGAACCACCGCAGTTACGCTTGAGAACCCCTTTTGGCTATTACAGACCCCTACAACAACAACACGAAAACCCATAGATCTAATTGGAATCAAACCCTAAGATAGTTTAGATTTAGGTTTTCTTAGTCGGATCGATGAACAAGCTAGAACTAATCAAGCTCTAACCTCGAAACTCTCCATAGGAAAAGATAGATCAACTCTCTCCTGAAAGTTTCTTAGCATGCATTCAATCAAGAACGCAAGGAATTGAAGCGACTAGCTTTCTAGTATTTCAAAGATGACAAAAAAAAAACCCCTTTACATCGTCTTATCTCGGTATATATATGGAGACATAAGAGCAATACATCATAATTCGTGAAATAAGGAAAAATACAACGTAATTAAGAGATGGCCGGCTTCAAGGCCGGTAGCCTTGATCCTGGACCGGTTCTTCCCACTTGATTTCCATCACATTAAGTTCCCTTTGATTATCCCTTGCCCCGAAGCTTTGGATTCCTTGAAACTTCTCACTTGTGATGTTTATCAAACCCTATACATGAGATATTAGGATTTATTGCAGCTTCTTAGCTCGGGATCTTGTGATTGGTCCTTGAGGTAGGCTTATTGGACTTGAATCCCTTTGAACTTTAGCTTCAGCCACTTGACTTTCTTCTTGATTCAGCCCTTGAACTAGGAATAATGGCTCTTTCATAACAACTGGGATACTCCTCATATGTCATGTTCGCCTGGAGTCCTTTTGGTAGATGTTCTAAGACAACTGTCGGACCGCTAACACATTTCCTCAATGAAGACACATGAAATACATTATGGATATTGGCTAACTCTGCAGGTAACTCAAGTTCATATGACATAGCTCTAATCCTCCTTTGAATCTGGTATAGACCAATATAACGAGGACTCAACTTCCCTTTTACTCCAAATCTCCTGACCCCCTTCATAGGTGATACTTTCAAGAACACAAAGTCTCCAACTTGAAACTCTAATGGTTTTCTGTGTTTATTAGCATAACTTTTCTATCTACTTTGTGCTGTTTGCATTCTGGCCTTTATCACTTGAACTTTATCCTTCAGTTGTTAGAACATTTCTAGTCCCACTACTTGTTTCTCTCCAATCTCATCCCAATATAATGGGGATCTGCATTTTCTTCCTTATAGGGCTTCATATAGGGCCATCTGTATAGTATTATGATAGCTATTATTATATGCAAACTCAATTAGTGGCAAATGTTCATCCCAATTGCCACCAAACTCCAAAACACACGCTCTCAATATATCCTCAAGTGTTTGTATGGTTCTCTTTGTTTGACTATCCATCTGAGGATGATAAGCTGTATTGAACTTCAATTCGGTGCCCATAACTTCCGATAAGGTTTGCTAAAATCTAGAAACGAACCTAGGATCTCCGTCAGAAACAATAGAAGCTGGTACTCCATGTAAGTGCACTATTTCCATAATATATAATGCTACTAAGCGAGATAATGGCATGCTTAGCTGAATTGGAAGGAAATGGGCTAATTTAATCAGCCTATCAACGATTACCTAAATAGCATTATGCTGTTTCCTAGTCCTAAGTAATCCTATAACAAAATCCATGGAAATTTGCTCCACTTCCATTCAGGAATAGAGAGGGGCTGTAATAACCCTCTAGGTTTCTAATGTTCTACCTTAACCTATTAGCAAGTGCACACTTTGCCACATATTCTGCAATGTCTTTCTTCATCCTTAGCTACCAATATACTAATTTTGCATCCCTATACATCTTATTGCTTCTTGGATGGTTTGTATAAATGGAATGACGAGCCTCATCTAGAATTGCTTTTCTAATCTTCTCTACTACTAGTATACATAATTTGCCTTTGAATCTTAATACTCCAATCACATTACATATAAAGTCGGGATATCTAATCATAATATTCCTGACTTGTTGCAGTTGTGCTTCCTGGATTTGATCTTTCAATGTAGATTAAATACTCAAACTATTTAATGTAGATTCCACTCCTAGCAATATAATTTCCAACTATAACTGTTCTAAATCTCTCAACATTTCAACTCTATTAGTGATCAAAGTTGCTAGATTGCTACACTGTTTCCTGCTCAATGCATTAGCAACTACATTACCTTTACCAGGATGATAGTGAATGGCTAGATTATAGTCTTTCATCAATTCCAACTATCGCCTTTGTCACATGTTCAACTCCTTTTAAGTAAGCATGTATTTCAAACTCTTATTGACGCGAACCCTAGATATCGATCTAAGACCCAACGTTCAAGAAGGATTCAAACCCATGAATCGAAATTGAATCGAAAACGAAACGTAACCCGACCCCAATCGAACCCGTCAATTAGAACCTAAGCTATCCGGATTGATTTCTCCAAGCCTTTAGGATGAAGAAATCGAAGGAAGTTCTATTGCAAGAACTAAAGAAGAGAGGATTCTCTCAAGAAAAATTTCTTTCTCAAATTGATAAAGTGTCCTTTCAAATGACAAAACAAGGTATTATATTCGAAAAAAACACAGAAGCTAGCGACCTAAATGCATATATGGTCAGCTTTGAAATAACGGAAGAAAACAAAAAGACGTTCCACGGATATCTAAGCCGGCACTACGCTGGCGGTGCAGATTCTATGGCCGGCTGCCTTAATCTGCCGGTGTTACTTCCCTCAAGGCCGGCCAAGAAGGCCGGCTCTCCTTTGCCTCTAGGCCGGCGGCCTTCCCTTGCTGAAGGCTGTCATTCCATCGTTGATGGCCTCCACTTCGTCTGTGCTTTGATATATTATGTTTACTAGCTCGGGACTTGAATTAGACTTGTGTCGACCCGCTTCTTGCTCTTGGAGTTCCATAACTAATCCTTGCAAGGCTTCTCCCACTCGCTTAGCTCTAGCTCTTGTCATTGGACCTCCAATACCATGTAGCGGGTCATTAGACTTTGGCTCGTGAACTCTTGATGCTACTTGATCCCCATCATTCCCCCCTTCCTCGGAATGATTCACCCTCAAATCACCTGCATCATACAGAGAAAGGTTAGAAACATTAAAAGTTGCGCTTACATTACCATAGTGACTTAGCAAGTCAATCTTGTAAGCGTTATCATTGATGCGCTCCAACACTTGAAATGGCCCATCTCCCTTGGGGTGCAACTTAGATTTCCGCTGTTCGGCAAATCTCTCCTTTATCAGATGTACTCACACCCAATCTCTTGGATGTAAAACAGTCTTCACACGACCCTTATTAGCCTGTCGAGCATAATTCTCATTTTTCTTCTCAATGTTGGCGCGAACCTGAGCATGCAATTCCCTCACAAACTCTACCTTTTTCTTTCCATCAAGATCAACAAATTCGTTAACAGGCAAAGGCAAAATATCCAATGGAGTCAGAGGGTTAAAACCATACACCACCTAAAATGGAGAATACGATGTAGTGAAATGCACAGTCCTATTATATGCAAATTCTACATGTGGCAGACATTTCTCCCATTGTTTCAAATTCTTATGAATCACAACAAGCAACAAGGTTGAAAGAGTCCTATTGACTACTTCCGTCTGACCATCAGTTTGAGGGTGTGCAACAGTAGAGAACAACAATTTAGTGCCTAGCATATTCCACAAAGTACGCCAAAAATGACTTAAAAATTTCACATCCCTATCACTCACAATGGATTTAGGCAAGCCATGCAACCGTACAATCTCCCTAAAGAACAAATCGGCAATATGTTGTGCATCATTAGCTTTAGAATAGGCAATGAAGTGAGCCATCTTACTAAACCTATCGACAACAACAAATATGCTATCTTTGCCACTTTGAGATCGTGGTAACCCTAACACAAAATCCATAAAAATGTCAGTCCAGGGTTGATTAGGCATAGGAAATGGAATGTATTCTCTATGGGACATTACTCTGGATTTGGCTTGTTTACATGCAATGCACTTGTCACACACAGTTTGCACATCATGCTTCATTTTTTGCCAATAAAAATGTTTATGCAAAATATCCAAAGTCTTTTTAACACCAAAGTGTTCCATTAAACTACCCCCATGTGTTTCCCTCACTAGCAATTCACGCATGAAGCTTTTAGGCACGCATAACTTATCTTTCTTAAACAAATACCCATCATGCCTAAAGAAATCTGAATATCCAGACTCAGCACAAGTAGCCCAAATTCGACCAAAGTCAGCATCAGTCTCATATAACTCCTTAATGAATTCAAACCCAAGCAATTTAGTTTGCAAATAAGTCAAAAGTGAATACCTTCGAGAAAGTGCATCAGCCACCATGTTCTCGTTTCCTTGCTTGTATTTGATCACATATGGGAAGGTCTCAATGAACTCCATCCATTTCACATGCCTCCTATTCAACTTACCTTGAGTTATCAGGAACTTCAAACTCTCATGATCAAAATGAATGATGAACTCCTTAGGCCATAGACTGTAAGGTCCTCACCAAAGCATATAGCTCCTTGTCATAGACTGGGTAATTTAATGTAGCACCACTAAGCTTTTCGCTAAAATAAGCGATTGGCTTAGAATCCTGCATTAAAACACCACCAATACCTTTCCCGGAAGCATCGCATTCAATCTCAAAAACTTTTTCAAAATTAGGTAAAACAAGTAGAGGTGCATTAGTCAACTTACCTTTCAAAGTCTT
Organism: Laguncularia racemosa; assembly: GCA_037954665.1. Lineage (NCBI taxonomy): Eukaryota > Viridiplantae > Streptophyta > Magnoliopsida > Myrtales > Combretaceae > Laguncularia > Laguncularia racemosa. The sequence continues at coordinate 33,209 of JBBMOL010001012.1, read as the reverse complement.
AAAAGCTTACTCATGCACTTCAGTCCACTTGAACTCGGTGTTCTTCTTAACAAGATCATTTAGAGGAGCAGCTATGGAACTAAAGTCCCTAGCAAATTTCCTATAAAAGCTTGCTAGCCCATGAAAGATCCTGACCTCACTTGCATTCCTTGGTGTCGGCCACTCCCGAATTGCCTTCACCTTTTCTTCATCTACAGCAATCCCCTTCGCACCTACAACAAAGCCAAGAAAAACCACAGTTTCCATACAAAAGGTTCACTTTTTCAAGTTCGCATACAATTTGTTTCCTCTCAAAACAGTAAACACACTTTGCAAATGTTGAACTTGTTCACTTAGAGTTTTGCTGTAAACTAAGATGTCATCAAAGTATACAACAACAAACTTCCCAATGAAAGCACGAAGAACATGATTCATTAACCTCATAAACGTGCTAGGCGCATTTGTTAATCCAAAATGCATTACCATCCACTCATATAAACTATGCTTAGTTTTAAAAGTCGTTTTCCACTCATCTCCCTCTTTCATGCGAATTTGGTAATAGTCGTTCTTTAAATCAATTTTGGAAAACAAATAGGCACTATGCAACTCATCAAGCATATCATCAAGTCTATGGATAGGATGTCTATACTTAACTGTGATCTTGTTGATTGCTCGACAATCAACACACATTCGCCATGTTCCATCCTTCTTGGGAACCAGGATGACAGGAACTGAACATGGACTGAGGCTTTCTCTCACAAAACCCTTCTCTACCAGATCATCAATTTGCCTCTGGATCTCCTTGGTTTCCTCTGGATTGGCCCTATAAGCTGGTCGATTAGGAAGGGAAACACCTGGAATAAAATCAATCTGGTGTTCAATGCCTCTTAGTGGAGGTAATCCCCTTGGTACTTCTTCAGGAAATAAATCAGCAAATTCCTGCAAAAGAGAATCAACAACTGCAGGCAAAGAAGGGTTAAGATGGTTAGTGGAAAGATAAATATCATTATACATCAGTACAAGTAAGTGTCTTCTTGTCTTCAAAGAACTTTTAATCTCGCTTGCCTCTCCAATGCCACTCGTGTTTCCCTCTAGTTCTTTCTTCCCATAACTCACCATTGTGTTTTTGCCACTCTCTTTCACAGTCTCAATTTTCTTTTCTTGTTCACTCTTGTGTTTCCCTCTCTCTGAACTCTCTAGCAATTCTCAACTAATCCTCACTAACCTCCCAAGGGTTGAGGGGTGTCAAAATCACTTGTCTTTAGTTCAAAATGAAGGAATACCGATTGTGTTAACCATCATGAGTGACCTTCCTATCAAACTGCCAAGGTCGTCCCAACAATATGTGGTAAGCCTGCATAGGTACCACATCACATAATACCTCATCACGGTACTTCCCTATAGAGAAAGAAATCAGTACCCTCTTGGTCACTTTTACCTCCCCATATTCGCTCAACCACTGCAACTTATAAGGCTGTTCATGCTTCACAGTTTTCAGGTTCAGTTTATCAACCAATAATGTGCTAGCAACATTTGTATAGCTACCACTATCAATAATCAAACTACACACCTTGTGATTCACATGGCATCTAGTATGAAAAATATGCTCTCGCTGCACTTCATCACCCTCATCCTTAAGTTAAGTATTAAGAACCCACCTGGTAACAAGCATCTCTCCCTTTACAGGCCCTTCTACATCCACATCACTACAATCTTCCAATGGGGCCATGTCATCATCATCCCCTGAACTCACACTCTCCACTTCTCCACTCTCCAAAAGGATCATCGCCTTAGTGTTTGGACACTGCGATGCAATATGCCCAAATCCCTAGCACCTGAAATACTTAATATCATGCAATCTAGAAGTAGATTTGGTTTCAGTGTTACCTTTCGAATAGGATGCCGGAGCCTTAGCCTTCTCTTCCTCCTTAGTTTTTGGTGGTGGTTTGTTATTCTTCCAATTTGACTTCCATGAAGAACTAGAAGTTGAGTTATACCTGGAAGAACTTGAAACTGGGTGATACCTTGAAGTACTCTTTCCCTTTAGCTGCTTCTCAACCTTGATCACCTTATGTAATAATTCCTCAATATCTACATAATGTTGTAGATCAACAATATCAGCGATCACCTTATTCAATCCACCAATGAACCTAGCCATTGTAGCTTCATCATCCTCCTCCACCTTAGCTCTAATCATGGCTATTTCCATTTCCTTATAATAGTCCTCTACACTTTTGGACCCTTGTGTTAGACCCTGCAACTTCCTATGCAAATCCCTATAATAGTGATTACGGATGAACCTCTTCTGCATAATAGTTTTCATCTCCCCCTAAGTGCTAACAGGCTCCTCTCCATACCTTCTCCTATTCCTAACCAATTGATCCCACCATACACTTGCATAGTTAGTGCACTCAACTGCTGCAAGTTTAATCTTCTTGTCCTCTGAATAGTTATGGCACTCAAAAATGTGATCAACCTTTCGCTCCCACTCCAAGCATAATTCTAGGTCATTCTTCCCTTGAAAGGAAGGTATTTTCATCTTTATGCTACCTAAGTTACTATCTCTCCTTTGGGTATTTTCTCTCCCCATCACGAAATTATACTCTCCTAATTCAGTGTCCTCTCCCTCTTCTATTCTCACTCCCCTCCTTGGAAGCCTCCCAATTCTTCGCCCTACAAAAGTACTACCCATGGGCTCCCTACCTCGCTCAATCTTATCCATCCTTACATGGATTTGCTCTAGTTCACCACTCAGTATTCTTTTCATCTCACCCATTAAAGCGTTAAACATCATTTTATTATCTACTTCTCCCTTTTCTCCACCAATTGGACTTTGATCAGACATATCGCTGCAACAGAAAAAGGTTAGTAATAACAAATTAAGAAGGCCTCACAATTCACTCCCTCACCAGTTTACACTTAAAGGTGTGTATACACTCGTGTATCTCACAATTTGATTTTTCACGATAAAATTCTCACTAATCTACTCTCCTTTGCAAATCCATGCTCAAGAACTAACTCAATGAGTTTTTTTTCTCCGAAATAAACCACTAAGATAAATCAACCAACAACTCAGAATTCCAACAACACGAGAATACAACGACTCAATGAATAACTACGATTGACCAATATGGGATATAGTGAATTTTGATAGGAAACAATGAACTCAAACAATTAAACAAACAAACTAAAACATAAACTGGAATTTTTTTTATAAGAATTTTCTATTCTTTTTTTTTTTTGTGAAATTTACTAACTAACTAATTCAAGACAATGGAATTGCCTTTGGGATTCGGCAATTGGAATTTTTCGTCGTCGAAACAGAACAGCAATACCATGAACAACAACAATAATTTTTTTTTTTAAACTACGACAGAAAATTTATGCAATCAATTAAACAAAAAATTAACAAGGATAGAGATTACCCGATTCAATGAGCCTTGGCTCTGATACCAAACGACACGAACCCTAGATATCGATCTAAGACCCAACGTTCAAGAAGGATTCAAACCCGAGAATCGAAATTGAATCGAAAACGAAACGTAACCCAGACCCAATCGAACCCGTCAATTAGAACCTAAGCTATCCGGATTGATTTCTCCAAGCCTTTAGGATGAAGAAATTGAAGGAAGTTCTATTGCAAGAACTAAAGAAGAGAGGATTCTCTCAAGAAAAATTTCTTTCTCAAATTGATAAAGTGTCCGTTCAAATGACAAAACAAGGTATTATATTCGAAAAAAACACATAAGCAAGCGGCCTAAATGCATATGTGGTCGGCTTTGAAATAACGGAAGAAAACAAAAAGATGTTCCACTGATACCTAGGCCAGCACTACGCCAGCGGTGCAGGTTCCAAGGCCGACAGCCTTAATCTGCTGACGTTGCTTCCCTCAAGGCTGGCCAAGAAGGCCGGGTCTCCTTTGCCTCTAGGTCGGCGGCCTTCCCTTTGCTGAAGGCTGTTGTTCCATCGTTGATGGCCTCCACTTCGTCCGTGCTTTGATATATTATGTTTACTAGCTCGGGACTTGAATTAGACTTGTGTCGACTTGCTTCTTGCTCTTGGAGTTCCATAACTAATCCTTGCAAGGCTTCTCCCACTCGCTTAGCTCTAGCTCTTGTCATTGGACCTCCAATACCATGTAGCGGGTCATTAGACTTTGGCTCGTGAACTCTTGATGCTACTTGATCCCCATCACTTATGATTAATATATACATCACATTTATCACCATACAAATAATGTTTCTAGACTTTTAAAGCAAATATTATAGCAGCCAACTCCAAATCATGATTAGGATAATTCTGCTCATATGGTTTTAATTGGTGGGAAGCATATGTTATAACTTTATCATCCTGCATCGGTACACACTCTAATCCATTATTAGAGGCATCATAATATATAGTATACCCACCTATTCCACTAGGAATGGCTAAAACAAGAGTTGAAACTAATCTCCTCTTTAATTCCTGAAAGCTCTACTCACATTGATCTATCCATTCAAATTTGACTCCTTTCCTCATCAATCGAGTCAAGGATACAACTATCTTCGAAAAGTCTTTCACAAATTTCCTGTAATATCCTACTATACCAAGAAAACTTCTTACCTCCCTGACGATGGTAGGAGGATTCCACTCTATGATGGCTTTAATCTTTGCAAGATCTACAGATATTCCAAAACTTGACATAATATGGCCTAAGAACACAATATAGTCCAGCTAAAAATCACATTTCTTCAACTTAGCATACAACTGTTTTTCCTATAGAGTTTGTAACACATTTCTTAAATGCTCAGCATTCTCCTCATTATCCCTAAAATAGATCAAGATGTCATTAATGAATATAACAAAAAAGTCATCAAAATATTCTTCAAATACCCTATTCATCATATCCATAAAGGTAGCTGGGGCATTAGTTAAACCAAAAGGCATCACCAGGAATTCATAGTGACCATACCTGGTTTGAAAGGCAGTCTTTAGTATGTTAGCCTCCTTCACCTTTAATTGATGATATCCAAATTATAGATCAATCTTTGGGAATACAACCGCTCCCTTCAACTGATCAAATAAGTCATCAATCCGGGGTAAAGGATATTTATTCTTGATGGTTGCCTTATTCAGCTCACAGTAATCTATACACAAACGTAGACTACTATTCTTCTTTTTCACAAATAACACTGGTGCACCCCAAGGTGACCTACTAGGCCTTATGAAACCCTTATCCAATAATTCCTTCAACTGCTTTTTCAACTCCATCAATTCTACAGGAGCCATACGATAAGGAGCTCTGGATACAGGTTTCGTACCTGGCATTACCTCAATGTCGAATTCAACTTCTCTATCTGGGGGTAATCTTGGTAATTCCTCAGTAAATACTTTTAGGAATTTACATACAACTAGGATATCTTCCACTCTCTTCCCCTTCAATTGTGTATCCACCACTAAAGCCAAATATCCCATACATCATTTCTTCAATAATTTCTTGGCTTTGTTAGCTGCTATGATCTTAGTTATTGATTGCCTTATACTCCCTCTGAAACCGAATGCTTCCTCATTTGGTAAACGAAACTTTGCCACTTTATCTTGGCAATTTAGATGCACCTTATACTTGGTTTGCTAATCCATGCCAAAGATAACATCATACCCTTTCATATTAAGAACAACTAAATCAGCTAGCAATTGCCGCCCTTTAATCACCATAATACCCTTCTCCAATTAATAACCTGCTATCTTCTCCCCTCCAAAAGGAGTACTTACCACATATTCACATTTCAAACTCTTCACTAGAGCCACATTCCATCTCACCCAGTCTTCAGCGACATAAGAATGGGTTGCTCTAGTGTCAAACAAGGCATAAGTGGGATTATCATCTAATTGAATCACACTTGAAATCATCAAACACATCACATTCCACTTCTAGTAATTATTGTTAACCTCCTACTCAAGGACAAGTCAAGCGTAGTCACATCCACGGCCTAATTACTTCACGTCTGCACCTATATAGACATCTATATATTCACATTTACATATACAAATACATACTTGTAGGCATACATTTGTTAATACAATTTGTTAAACCCCTAAGCAGATACAACTATTTCACATATGTACGCATATAAATTCATGTCTGCACATACATTCATGCATATTTACACATATAGATTCATTCATTAATTCAATTACTCAATTCATAAACAAGCATTAACATCCTATACACATCAAACTTCACACACATATACATATTTACAGTTATACACTTACACATTCATATAGATATATAGGTTCATTTACATTACAACTATTCAACCATCAAACTATTAGATAAGTTTAGTAGTCTTACCTGCCACTACATCATCCACATTAGTTGGCTCTGTCTGTTGTATAGCAAAGACTCTCACCTGAGCCTAAGGCCGCGATTTGCCCCTCTTATGATTAGGATCATGCTTAAGTGCTGGGGCTTGAGTCTACTGACCTCCCTCACTCTTACCTCGACAATTATGGGAAGTATGACGAAACTATCCACAGGTGTAACATTGGAGGTCCTTAAGATTCTAACACTGCCTAGCAATGTGTCCATCTCTCCCACATCTATAACATTTTGCTCTAAGCTAAGGACATTTGTTAGCCTTGTGATTACCCTTACACTTCCAGCATACTATACTATAAGTCTAACTCCTCTAAGGTCGAACTAGTGGCTGATACTACTTCTTAGCTTTTCCTTTATCCTTACTCTATTTTTTTCCCAAAACTACCCCCATCTTTCCTTTTGTGTGAAGGACCCTCCATACCCTTCATATCCCTCACCTGTTCTAGTACACATGCTTCATTTACAATCTCCGCATAAGTCGCAACTTTACTTCTTTTCAGCTCCACCTGAAAGTAGATATCCAGCCTCACACAAAATTTAATTAGCTTTTACCTCTTCATCATTCTGATAGCCCAATGGAGCGAATTTCAACAATCTACTAAACTCTTGCTCATACTCCATTATGCTTTTGCCCTTCTGCTTTAATTCATAATACTTTTCCCTCATGTTATCTTATACACATGAGGGAAAATGATGACTTAGGAAAACATCCTTAAATTCTAGCCAAGTAATTGGAGCTTCCATTAGCTCCTTCTATGATACCTACCAATCATGTGTAGTATCCTCTAATAGTACTGTAGCATAATCCACCTTTTTATCCTTAGAAACATCATGTACCTGGAAAGCTCTTTGTATAGAATTCATCCAATTCACAACTGTAGTAGGGTCCAAACTCTTACCATCAAAGGGCTTTACAATCCTCTGTACCATGGCTAGTTTATCCCCTCCCGATCCTGTAGCCATAACTTCAACCCAAGCTTTCATTACATCAATCATCTGCTCTATTGGATTCTATGGAGTTGGCGGTGGAGGTGGTGGGGGTAAATCCTCTTGCTGATCATTAGGGATCATATTCCAGGTTCTCCTTCCTCTGCCTCTGCCTTCGCCTCTTCTACATTCCATTTATTGCAATCAAATCTACAAATAAGTATACTTGAATCAGAAATCAAACAACTAAACTTCTTAAACAAGCATCTATATTCCATAATACACAAATACATTACAATTCAGTAAGTGAAATCAATTAACACAACATAAAGTCTTCATTCAACCTAACCACCCCACACAAGCTCACACGAGTTTAATCATAATACCTAAACCTAAGCTCTAATACCACCCTATCTACTAGGTTTGATTCTTAAATCTGTTCAACATTCCTGTAACTATCTTTGGTACCTTTAGGTGGATTGCTATGCCATCTCTAAATTAGAGATAAGGCAAATTTAGTTAATCTTGAACCTGTAACTCCAAGTTATATGTCATTCTATAAACGTCTTGTAAAATGGTGCTAACAGCACTATCATTTTAAATCCACATCATATCTAAACACATGTACTTAAAATCTCTTGTCACATCATACATCATATATATATATATACCATCGGGATCTGCATTCCTAGTAAGTAGGCACAGCCCATGATTAATCCTGTAGCCTTAAGTGGCTAAAAAATATTACAAATTCAACCTTATACACACAAATATTTACAATACAATTCGAAGATCAACACCTGTAGATCTTATTTACAAGCACTACAACATCATGTATAGGACATCCTATTACAAATAACAGAGGTTCCAAAATGGAAACTAAAGGCCCGTTTGTCTCTATTGACGCTCTCTAAAAGCCCGAATCTCTAGCAACTTATTCTTCTATACCTGTACCTAAGGTTAGCAAAAACACTAACCCCTTAACTTCTTAAAAAGCAAAGTGAATACATAATCAAGCAACCCAACAAAAACAAACAATAAAATCACGTAATAGTAACTAACAATATTATTAAATACCTAGGAAGTAGTTACTCAAGCAAGTAAGTTTTCAACTCAAAGCTATACTCGCAAGAAACCCAATTCAATTTCTTACATTTTAACATCACTATGGTCTTACTTAATGAACTTTTCCTTATAATTATGTTTTACTAAACTCATAACCTTTTTCATTGGAGACCATTTCAAGTCTCTCCTGTTTACTCACAAGTCAAAAATACTTTTCAGTTCACCTGAGCAAAGCTTGTTAACTGGTAGATAAACTACCCTTATGTACTTTTCAAAACTTAATGTTTTCTCAACCAATTAAGACATCCTTACATACTTTTTTAGTTAGAACCATTCAATTTGCCTTTTACCTACCTCAAATAAGAGGGGTTACCAGATCCCCAAAGGTCACTAAATCGAGCAAGTTCGTCAACCATGCCTCAAACCTATCCAGGTTGACTCAAAGGTCGTACCACAAACATACTAAGTAGTGAATGAGACTTTCCTTACATTAAGTGTTTTAAATTAGTAGGGACTTATAGCCTAAACCCCATTTGATATGTTCGAGTCCAAAAACTTAGTTAGGTATACTTTAATGAAGTTATACATGCAAGGATCAATTTTCCATTTTATTATCCATTAGATATTTCATCATTACCGAGAGAACGATAGTATGAACTTAACTGGTGATATAAACCCCATTCAATAATCTAAAAATAACCAAGCATTACATCACAATCATAAAGCATTTAATAATTTAAGTTCATTACATCACATACAATTAGGAACGGTACAATCAAATCTCACACCCAGCTCTCATTATAAGATTTCTAGAGTGTTCCCTTTTTCTCATAATCTAACCATATCAAGACACACAACCAGCCATCAGCAATCCAATGTAATTCAACGTCCTCCTACATTGATCAGAGTAAGTGATCGTACAGGGTAATTTCAGCCAACAACAAGTGGTCAATATTATCAACTACTTGTACCTAAGAGAAGAGTTAAGGGGGGTACTTACTTGAAACAATATATGCCAATCCAAACAGTTGCACCAGCCAAATTCCTTTGTCCTCCTCACTCAATAGAAATACCTAAATCATTAGTATACCAATCAATGTTACTCTATTTACTTTACTAAACCCTAAATTGCTAACTCAATATTCCAAACCCCTAAATTCCATCCTAACCTCATATAATCCACCATTTTCCTACAATGTCTAATTCATATACAAATAGGTATATTATGCTCTATTATATACTAATGTAATTAAATTCCAATTTGATTTTATATGAAATTATATGGTTCCAAATTATCACAATTTTGCACTGAATGCTCTTGTTTTTGTTTTGTAACTAACCTAAGCTTCTTAACATCATATTATACTTCAATGAACCACAACTAAACATTAAACTCAATTAGTCAAATCAAATTCCCTAATTTTGCTAGGGATTTAATTTGGCTAGAACAGGGTAATTGGCTTGAAAAATTCACTAAAAATAGAAGATGACACCAATTTGAACAATTATTGATTTGGTGATCTACTACATCATAAAAAGGATCTTATATACTAAAAAATACATCATTTTTCCTATTCATTGTCCAATTTAATTTCCAACTAGAATAGAACATTTCTTAAGAACCACATATGTTTTACCATATTAAAATAAATACAAAATTTTGCCATAATACAAAAAATCATAATTTTTAATCAACATTTGATATTTCTAACAAAAATAGGAAGTTTCGATTGCTACCAAGGGCCGCTTCGTTTACCGACCTCCAGCCACCGCCGCTAGCCACAACTATGTTAGTCGGAATCCTCCCCCCCCAAAACCTTAACCCTAGCATGGCTTAGCAGTAGCTTCACTCTAACCCCTTCGACCAAACAGACTAAATCCTCCCCTATTTAATTATGATTTTTCTTCAATTTCTTCAAATTCTTGTTGCACCATACTTCAATCTTGTTTTTCTTCCTCTCCTGATAATTGCATGTTGGAAATTTTAATTGCAATTTACCCAGAAAATTCGAATGAAATGGAGAGAGTTTTGGTTTTTTTTTGTGGAATTTTTTATGATTTTTTTTGTCTCTTCCCTCTCTATTCTAATGTCTATATTTATATATAATATATCTGTCCCACCATTTGACCTTGAATCATCTTGCTAGAATGGTGGTCTGGGTTTTATTATCCTTCCTGTACTCATAGAACCATGTCATGACCCATGATATGCTGGTATGCATAAAATATAACATGACTTTGCTGATGGGTGTTTCAGAAGGAAGGGGAACATAATTTTTTAAGAACAAATTGAATCCCTTCCGGGCATTATCGTGGACTATTTCATTAATAGCCCCAAATTCATCCCACCAGTGTGCAAACCAATAAGGAAGGTCTTTTGAAGTACATTTATCAAAAAGGATTAGCCAAGTATGGGATCTTTTTTGTTCATTTGAAAGAAAGTATTCCATAAAGCCTGTTTATAATCAAAATAATTATAAATGGTTAGGAATGGTTCCATTGGGCTCAAAAGGGTTGGTTTTGAACCATTGGCATTCTGTTGGTTTACCAGGCCATTCATTAAGGTTTATGACCTTATGAATTCTAGCTGCAGAATAGGATATAGACCCTACATTGGTAAAATGTTTAAATGAAACAGACTTTTTTTCACTTAAAATTCTTTCATAAAATTCCATTGTTTTTAAATTATCATAAGGTATAATTAAATTTATCAGAGAATATTTCTCTAGCATATTCATAAGAATCATTTTTAAACATTTTCTTTTCTATAGAAAAGACATATTTAAAAATTTCCTCTACATAAAATCTTAATTTTGGTAAAACATTTTGAGGGACAATTTCCTTCCTAGAGGAAGAAGCCACCTCAGTTATCTAAACATTGTGGGATGACTTTGATGGGTGTCGAATCCAACAAAAATAAAACCCTACTCCTAGACAATGATATGATTTGCGTATAGTAGTGAGTAGGGTCGTATCCACAGGGATTGGTTAAATATATTTCTATTCAAAGCGAATAAAGAGGAAACGAAAATGGGGGGGTTTTGTTTGTGAATCAAAATAATATTGAAACAAGATAATAAAATCGAATATTGATAAAAGCCTAGCCAAAGGGAATCAAGATAGTTTAATTCTAGGAATTGATCATCGGTGCAAATGTCTTCTATCCTTATTTCTAGATAAACTGGTTATGGTTATTAACAAGCTCTAACAACCTATCTCTCCGTACTTCTTCGATAACCAAAACAAGCTCTTTGATTATTTCTCTTATCGATTAGACAACCCTAGACAAGCTCTTAGGATTTAATCTATCAATAGCATTAAAAACTAGAGAGACTACTAATTCATGCCAGTAGATTATAAGATAACCTATTTAAACAAGATCATACATCTCCATGACATGAATTCGATCATCTATTTTATAATCAAACATGTTATCGTGTCACCGAGACTAGAACTATCAAACAATTATGGATTTGACGTGCTAGATGACAATACATTAACTTGCTAATTGAGTAGAAGAGCTCTAATTCATACCAAATCAACAAAGATAATAATGACATGACGTTCAAAAGATATATGAATATCAAAAAACAAAGAATAGATTAAAGTCAACTCAATTAGATCTCACAATTCGTGGAGAATCAAACTTCTATGACCCTTTGGCTAGAAAAACTACTTAGCTACGCATGTTCATAATCAAAAAAAAAAAATTAAAAATAAAAACATAACAAGCCTCTGTTCTCGGCTGCCTGCTCTGCCTCCTTCTTTCCTTCTTGTTTCCAAGATGATCCAAGATTTTTGATGCCCATAACCCTCTAGGGTTAGTTCTATTTATATTGTTAAAGGAATGGCAGGTGATTCTTTTGCTAGCAAGATACGAAAATATCTTTCCTTTTTTATGTAAATCTCGAGGAGTGAATAATCGTCCGCCTGGCACGCCTTACTACATCGTCGTAGGTCAAGCCGTGCCTTCCTCTATGGGTAATCTTCAAGTCTTAATCCATGATCAGTGTGTACCACGGCTTCAACCATGGCCAGATCTTAAGTCGTGCCATCCTCTGGTTGATGTTCCACAATTTCTCATCCTTGGCACGTCTTCCATTTCAACTTCCACCACGGCCGCCACCACGTCTTCCACCACGGCCGTGTCACAAGCCATGTCTCCTTCTAGACAGATACACGGTCGTGTACTTCAACCGTGTATTTTCCCGTAGATTCTTCAAGACAGATACACGGTCGTGTACTTCAACCGGTGTAGTTTCCTGTGGCTTCAAAACTAAGTACAACGACCGTTTACTTCAACTACACGCCCATGTACTTTCCTCCGGCGGTGTAAATCCTTGTCTTTTGATCCAAGTTGTAGATGACTTCTCTAATTTACTTGAATTAGCACCCTTGACTCCATTTAACCTGATTTATCACCATAATAGAATTAAGTACCATTTTCCTTATGATTTCTATAAAATCTATAATAAATTAACACACTTCATACTATAAAAATTTAGTATAAAATGGCTCTATCAAATTCCCCCACACTTAAACTCTTACTTGTCCTCAAGCAATTGAATCAAATCAATTGAGAAATCTGTCATAGATTATACGAACTTTTCTTTTCATCATTACAAGCATCTATTCATTTGTAATTCATGACTTGTAATTTTAATATCTACTACTTCAACCAAACTGGTTTCATGTGATCAAATTACCATGGACAAAATTTAATAGCTAATCTAAACAAAAAAAACTTTAATCCTCATGTTTAGCAAAAGAATTTTTTATTCCAAAAGTAAATACTTAATCCACTAAGGAAAAACACCCAATTAAACTTCATTAGATATTAGCAAACATATAATCCTTGAAGCATAAAGTAAAAGCATATGGTATCAACTCTTTGCTAGATATTCTCCCTTTTTTATTATAAGTCTTGTTTTATTCAATGAATGTTTACATTCATGTTCTTTTGATTTAATCAAGCATCTATTTTGACGGGTTTTTGCTCGCTTCTTTTCATGAACTTTTGCCTTTTTCGCCCTTATCGTTATAGTGAGTTCATTGAGTCGGCACATCCCGAGCTCGTCACTCAAGTGGCCTGGTTTTGAGATATCCCTACGGACTCTTCCTCACTCTAACATTCAAGTTTGAATACTCTTAACTCAATTAGTCGAATCATTGGAGTAATGGCTATGCTTGATTTTTTTTTTTCAACAACTTCAAAGAGTATACAGTTGCTAATATAACCTAGAAGTAAACTTGTTTATTTTTCACTTAGGGACTCAACTTACTCTTAGACTTCCAATTCTAAAGCTAAATACAAGGTAAATTTGTTTTCTTAAAGATTTCACTACTTAATTTTTAACCAAGTATTCTAATCACAACAGTAGGTGAGTAAAGCATTTGAACAAGTCAATTTCACATTTTGTAGATGCTTATTAAAACATTTAGTACAATCTCCAGTTTTCATGATAATGTTGAAAAATTTTGGCTTAAAATTGCTTAAGGACAAACATTCAAAGTTTCAAAGTATGAGTCAATTCTCTATTCTCTATATTTTATATATCCTCTCCCCCACACTTAGCTTGAACAATGTCCTCACTGTTCCTAATTCAACATAATTAAAGAGGAATTAACAACACAAGGAACATTAGAGAATAAGAGAAAGGAAATACGGTACTTCCCTAGTATTTGGAGTTCTCCCCTTAAGCACTAGAGAGTGTCATCTGATGATATGTATCCTTGCTGCAGCTAATCAGAAAAAAATCAAAACAATACTAGAATCAAAACAAAACTAAAGTTGAAAAGTTTTTTTTTTTTTTTGACATAGGTTTGCCTCCCATGAAGCGCCTTTCTTTAACGTCTTTGGCTAGACGTTCCTGTAATTAATCACAATACTCGGGGTGAGTTAAACTGGTTTTTTTTCAATATTACATACTTGAAATCCTTCATAAAAAGGTTTCAAGCGATGACCATTGACTTTGAAGTTCTTACCAGTTTCAAGACTTGCGATCTCAACTGTACCATGTGAAAATATGTTAGTGATAACAAAAGGACCAATCCACCGTGATTGTAGTTTTCCAGAGAACAACTTCAATCGAGAATGATAAAGTAGTACTTTTTGACCTACAGAAAAATTCTTTCGGGAAATCATTTGATGATGAAAATTCTTTGTTTTTTTCCTTATAGATTTTAGTACTCTCATAAGCTTCTCTTCGAATTTCCTCAAGTTCTTATAATTGAAGTTTTCTGTGCTCACCAACCTCATCCATTCGCATGTTACATTGTTTTATAGCCCAGTACGCCCTATGTTCCAGCTCCACAGGGAGGTGACACGGTTTTCCAAATATCAAACGGTAAGGAGACATACCTATAGGGGTCTTGTAAGTTGTCCGGTAGGCCCATAATGCATCTTCAAGTCTTGTGCTCCAATCCTTCCTGCTTGGTTGACGATTTTTTCTAGAATAGACTTGGTTTCTTGATTTGAAACTTCTGCCAATCCATTGGTTTGAGGGTGGTATGGGGTGGAAGTGCGATGAGTGACCCTGTATTTTTTTAGTAGAGTTTCCACTACTCCTATTACAAAAGTGTGTACCACGATCACTAATAAGAGCCTTTGGTGTCCTGAACCTAACAAAAATATGAGATTTAACAAAATCCACAACAACTTTGGCATCATTAGTTCGGGTTACTTTGGCTTCCACCCATTTTGAAACATAATCTACAGCAAAAGGATGTAAACATTACCGAAAGAAGGAGGAAATGGACCCACAAAAGTCAATACCCCATATATCAAATATTTCACATGCAAGAATAGCGGTAAGTGGCATTTGGTCTCTACGTCCTAAGTTGCCAATTTTTTGACATCGTTCACAAGACTTACAAAACATAAAAGAATCACGAAACAATATAGGCCAAAACAAACCACATCCTATACCTTTTGAGCTGTCCTCTTAGGGCCAAAATGTCCACCACATGCATATGAGTGATAAAATTGCAAGACATAAGGAATATCGTCTTGAGAAATACACCTTCTAATGATCTGATCAACACAATGTTTCCACAAATATGGATCATCCCATACATAGTACTTATGCATCACTTTTAATTTTATCTTTTTGAGCCCTAGACAAATCACTTGGTAGTGTCTTAGTAACCAAATAGTTGACAATATCGGCATACCACGGAATTGTCTTTTGAATAGAAAAGAGATACTCATCTGGGGAATCATCTTGTATTGGTGTTGACCCTTCACTGATAGGTATTCTACTGAGGTGGTTGGCAACTAAGTTTTCAGAGCCTTTCCTATCGCGTATTTCCAGATCAAACTTTTGTAATAAGTGTATCCATCGAATAAGTCTTGGTTTCGCCTCCTTCTTCGCGAGCAGGTATTTGAGAGCTGCATGATCAGAGTAAACAATTACCTTAGTTACCAAGTAAATATGATATGAATTTTTCTAATGCAAAAACAACAGCCAAGAGTTCTTTTTCCATTGTGGAATAGTTGCATTGAGCATTATCCAATGTTCTGGAAGCGTAATAAATGACATGAAAGCTCTTCCAACTCTTTGGCCAAGAACGGCACCAACTGCATAATTGCTCGCATCACACATAATTTCAAAGGGAAGGTTCCACTCAGGTGGTTGGATGATTGGAGCAGAAGTCAACTTATCCTCAATGTGTTAAAAGCGTGCTTACAGGCCTCATTGAACTCAAATGTCACTTCTTTTTGCAGCAATCGACATTGGGGTTGAGTAATTTTGGAAAAATCCTTGATGAAGCGTCGATAGAATCCTGCACTCCCAGAAAAGAGCGAATTTCCCATATACTTACGGGGTAAGGTAAAGATTTAATCAATTTTACCTTAGCTTTATCGACTTCAAGCCCCTTAGAGGATACAATATGACCTAAAATGAGACCTGTTCAATCATAAAGTGACATTTTTCATAATTCAACACTAGGTTCTTATCTATACATCTTTGAAGCACTTTTGTAAGGTTAGTCAAACATGAATCAAAAGAATTACCATAGACGATGAAATCATCCATGAAAACCTCTATGATATTTTCCACATAATCTGAAAATATACTAACCATACACCTTTGGAATGTGGCTGGGGCATTGCAGAGACCAAAAGGCATCCTTCGATACGCAAAAGTACCAAATGGACAAGTGAAAGTAGTCTTCTCCTGATCTTCTGGTGCCACTGGAATTTGATGAAAACCTGAATAACCATTAAGACAACAATAGTCAGAATGGCCAGCCAAACATTCAAGCATCTGATCAAGAAAAGGAAGAGGGAAGTGATCTTTTCTAGTTGACACATTTAACTTCCTGTAATCAACACAAACCCTCCAACCATTCTGAACCCGAGTAGGAATTAACTCACCATCAGAGTTTTCAATCACAGTCAAGCCTGTTTTCTTTGGAACAACTTGAATTGGACTTACCCATTTGCTATCGGAAATTGGATAGATCATACCTACATCAAGAAGTTTCAAGATCTCTTTCATAACTACCTCCATCATAGGCGGGTTCAAACGACGCTGAACTTCCCTTAAAGGTTTGCAATTATCTTCCATTAAAATCTTGTGCATGCATGTGGAGGGGCTTAGTCCTTTGATATCGGCTATGGACCATCCAATGGCTTCTTTATACTCTCTTAGAACCCGAATCAACTTTTCTTCTTCTAAAGTACTTAGTTTGTTAGAGACTATCACAGTAAGAGTCTCATTTTCTCCTAAGAAGATGTACTTTAGATGTTCGGGTAAGGGTTTTAATTCCAACTTTGGTGCCTGCACAATAGAGGGAAGAAGTATTGTGTCAGAAGGGGGTAAATTAATGTAGAACATATCATACCTGGTAGGTTTTAATGACTCCAACTCCTAAATCATGTCCTGCAAATCAGAGGATATTACAAGCTTCTCCTTAAGAGTTTTCAGTGTATTAATAGTAAGACTCCTATTAAGTACAATATTCAACTCATCATCGTCTATCAAATCAAATGTAGCCTGTGTTAATGGTCAATAACATCCACAACAAAAACAGGGGAGATATCACTAGGATATTTCATGGCATCATAAATGTTAAATTTAATCACTTCACCATCAAATTCCATAGTGAGGTTACTGTCATGTACATCAATTTTCGTTCTGGATGTCTTAAGAAATGGTCTCCCTAATAATATCATTGAGGAATTACGAGAATCATCATTCTCCATGTCCACCACATAAAAATCTGCAGGGAAAACCAACCCATTAACTTGTACTAAAATATCTTCTAGAACTCCCTCAGGATAGACATTGGACCTATCAGCAAGTTGAACAATAACACCTGTTTCCTTCAAGGGACCAACATTCAAGCTTTGATAAACAGATAAAGGCATAACATTGATTGAAGCTCCTAAATCACACATAGCTTTAGCGATTCCAAGACTACCTATTTTACAACGAATAGTAAACATACCTGGATCCTTACATTTAGGAGGAAGCTTCTTCTGAAGAATAGCTGAAACATTCTCACCCACACTAATCTTTTCATTACCTTTCAGCTTTCTTTTGTTAGTGCACAATTCTTTAAGAAATTTAGCATAACGAGGTACTTGCTTAATTGCATCCAGCAAAGGATTATTTACCTCAACTTTGCGAAAAGTTTCAAGAATCTCCTTTTCTTCAGCTTCATTCTTGGTTTTCGCTAATCTAGAGGGGAAAGGAGGTGCTGTTGTCATGACTTTTGGTGGTTCAACAAGGGTTCCTTTGATCTGGTTGTTCTGCTGACATGGAGTTGCAGTCTCTTTCTCAAGATTGGTTCGGTGTCCTTTCTCATTTGATCCCTGCAATTTCATTCCACTTCTCAAGGTAATTGCATTAGCGCTTTGCTTTGGATTTGTAATAGTTTGAGAAGGTAACTTACCTTGAGTTTCTAACCTGTTTATAGAAGAAGCAAGTTGGCTTACCTGATTTTCCAAGTTGTGAATACTCTGTTTTGTCTCATCCTGAAATTGTTTTGTATTAACAGCAAGTGATTTAACAATTTCTTCAAGAGACATACCTGAAGTGGAAGGAGCTTGTGATACTTGGTTTGATGGCTTAGGTTGAAATTGTTGAAAGTTTTGTGGTTTATTCCCATATCTGAAGTTAGGATGATCCCTCCATCCAGGATTATAAGTATTCGAGTAGGGATCATATTTCCTTTGTGGCTGTCCCGGGAATCCTCCTATAGCATTTGCGTGTTCATGATTGTCATCTTGCAATGTGGGGCACATGTCGGTAGGGTGATTAGGAGCAGCACAAATTCCGTAAGCCTTCACCTGCTGGGTATTTCCAAGAGCTAGCTGCTGCACAAGGGAGGTTAGGTTAGAAATTTGATGTTCAAGGTTAGAAACACTTACCTCATTTACCTTCCTTGAAGATGTATCATGCCTATACCCAAATTGTTGCGAATTAGCAGCCATAATGGAGATTAATTCCCTAGCTTAACCAGGGGTTTTGTTTACTATGGCGCCTCCACTTGCAGCATCCATCATCTTCCTCTTCATTGGAAGCAGGCCTTCATAGAAGTATTGGATGAGAAGTTGTTCAGATATCCCATGTTGTGGACAACTTGCACACAGTTGCTTGAACCTCTCCCAATACTCATGAAGAGTCTCGGTGTCCCTCTGTTTGATACCATAAATTTCTCTTCTTATACCAGCGGCTCTGGATGCGGGGAAGAATTTATCCAAGAAGAGTCTCACCATATCTGTCCAAGTGGTTATAGAACCTGGAGGCAAATAAAACAGCCAATCTTTAGCTTTAGTACTTAAAGAGAATGGAAAAGCACGTAACTTGATTTGATCGTCGGTTATTCCTTGTGGCCTCATACTAGAACACACTATATGAAATTCTTTCAAATGTTTGTGAGGATCTTCATTCTCAAGACCATGAAAGGTGGGTAGCAGATGTATCAACCTAGATTTCAACTCGAATTCGACAGCTAGTTCGGGATAGTGAATACAAAGGGGTTGTTGATTCACATCGATGCAGCCAATTCCCTTAATGTTCTCTCGGGATTTGCCATATCGTCTTCTTTTTCAGAATTAAGGGATGAATCAGACAAATCCGATGCTAAGTTCAGTCTAGGGGATGATCTAGCTTCTCTTCGCAGCCTCTTAAGAGTCTTCTCGATCTCTGGATTATAAGTGAGTTCACCTATCTGAGAAGAACGAGTCATACAAGAATAGAAATAAATTTGACACCAATCCGCAGCAACGGCGCCAAAATTTGATGGGTGTCGAATCCAACAAAAATAAAAACCTACTCCTAGACAATGATATGATTTGCGTATAGTAGTGAGTAGGGTCGTATCCACAGGGATTGGTTAAATATATTTCTATTCAAAGCGAATAAAGAGGAAACGAAAATGGGGGGGTTTTGTTTGTGAATCAAAATAATATTGAAACAAGATAATAAAATCGAATATTGATAAAAGCCTAGCCAAAGAAATCAAGATAGTTTATTTCTAGGAATTGATCATCGATGCAAATGTCTTCTATCCTTATTTCTAGATAAACTGGTTATGGTTATTAACAAGCTCTAACAACCTATCTCTCCGTACTTCTTTGATAACCAAAACAAGCTCTTTGATTATTTCTCTTATCGATTAGACAACCCTAGACAAGCTCTTAGGATTTAATCTATCAATAGCATTAAAATTTGGAGAGACTACCAATTCATGCCAGTAGATTATAAGATAACCTATTTAAACAAGATCATACATCTCCATAACATGAATTCGATCATCTATTTTATAATCAAACATGTTATCGTGTCACCGAGACTAGAACTATCAAACAATTACGGATTTGACGTGCTAGATGACAATATATTAACTTGCTAATTGAGTAGAAGAGCTCTAATTCATACCAATCAACAAAGATAATAATGACAAGACGTTCAAAAGATATATGAATATCCAAAAACAAAGAATAGATTAAAGTCAACTCAATTAGATCTCACAATTCGTGGAGAATCAAACTTCTATGACCCTTTAGCTAGAAAAACTACTTAGCTACGCATGTTCATAATCAAAACGAAAATTAAAAATAAAAACATAACAAGCCTCTGTTCTCGGTTGCCTGCTCTGCCTCCTTCTTTCCTTCTTGTTTCCAAGATGATCCAAGATTTTTGATGCCCATAACCCTCTAGGGTTAGTTCTATTTATATTGTTAAAGGAATGGTAGGTGATCTTTTGCTAGCAAGATACAAAAATATCTTTCCTTTTTGATGTAAATCTCGAGGAGTGAATAATCGTCCTCCTGGCACGCCCTACCACACCGCCGTGGGTCAAGCCGTGCCTTCCTCTGTGGGTAATCTTCAAGTCTTGATCCGTGATCAGTGTGTACCACGGCTTCAACCACGGCCAGATCATAAGCCGTGCCATCTTCTGGTTGATGTTCCACAATTTCTCATCCTTGGCACATCTTCCATTTCAACTTCCACCACGGCTTCGACCACGGCTACCACCACGGCCGTGTCATAAGCCGTGTCTCCTTCTAGACAGATACACGATCGTGTACTTCAACCGTGTATTTTCCCGTGGATTCTTCAAGACAGATACACGGTCGTGTACTTCAACCGTGTAGTTTCCTGTGGCTTCAAAACTAAGTAGACGGCCAGTGTACTTCAACTACACGCCCATGTACTTTCCTCGGGCGGTGTAAATCCTTGTCTTTGATCCAAGTTGTAGATGACTTCTCTAATTTACTTGAATTAGCACCCTTGACTCCATTTAACCTGATTTATCACCATAATAGAATTAAGTACCATTTCCTTATGATTTCTATAAAATCTATAATAAATTAACACACTTCATACTATAAAGATTGAGTATAAAATGGCTCTATCAGAATTCCTTTTGGAGGTTACTTTCTTCTTGCTCTCCAGTGAGAGGAGGCTTACTTTTGATTGCATTGGTAATCGCCTTGATCAGATCAGGCGTGATCATAATATCTGTGTTTAAACTCTCCTAGTTTAAACTCTCATTGGTTTTCCTCTCCTAAGGTTCATTTGGTTTTGATGAACCGGAAGATGGCTTATCTTTGATCATTAATGGAGTATTAGGATTTTTGGGTGCTGTGGCTGCAAGCCATGAACGAACATTAGTGAGGCCCTTTTTTGGAGGGACTTCCTTCTCCTTTCCCTTTTCCTTTTTGGGAGGCATTTCCTTGTAGGAATTCATGGGTAAGGAAGTCAGGAATAGAATTGGATGATCCATTGATGTGCTCAATATCAAAATCAAAGACAAACAAAATTGATTGCCATCTGGCAAAAATCTATTTTGATGCTATATTTTGAACATCCTTTTCTAAAACATTTTTTGCTGATTTGCAAACAATTCTTAAAAGAAATTTCTAATTTAACAAATCTCTTTGAAATTTGGAAATTGTTAAAACAATTGCTGAAATTTCTTTTTTAATTGTTGAGTAATTCATTTGACATTCATTCCAATGTTTAGACATAAATTGCACAATACATTCATTTCTATTCATTTTTTGTGTAAGAATTCCATCGAACCCTATATTAGACGCATAAGTTTATACTATTTTTGGTAGATTGGGGTCTGCTATGTGGATACATGGAATTTCTTTAATTTGTCTGACTACTTTAGTATGTTCATCAAACCATTTAGGTATATTTTTCTTCAACCTACAGTGAAGAGTTTTACATGAAATATTGAGATCCTTAAAGAAGTCTACAACATAATTCAAGTTACCTAAGAAACGCTGGAGTTGGGTCTTGTCCAGAATTTCATCAAGAAACATAGAAGTAAATTCTATCGATCTTTTAATTGGTGTTATTGCACCATTATGGATATCAAATCCTAAGAACCTAACCCTAGTATGGAAAAAGGATATTTTAGAAGGTGATATTATTAGACCATTATGTTTAACTTTCTTAATGAAAGCTTTTATACACTTAAAATGTTGATCTATATTTGCAAAAAAGACCAACACATCATCAATATAAAAAATTACGAAATTTGAGAAATTATTAAAAATTTCATTCATTATCCTCTGGAATTCAGAGGGTATATTTTTTAATCCAAAAGGCATGACATTCCATTCATATTTTCCAAAAGGGACAGTAAATGTCGTTTTATACCTATCAAATTCTTTAATCTGGATTTTCCAGAATCTAGATTTCATATCAAAGTTAGAGAATACCTTAGCATTATGTATTCTACTAAGTAAATCTCTTTGTTAGGTATTGGGTACCTAATCCATTTGAGTACATTATTTAGAGGCTTATAGTTAATTACTAACCTGGAATGCCTCTTTCAATTTTTGCATTTTTATTAACATAAAAAGCTGAACAGCTCCAAGGCAACTTGGATTTGCGAATTAGTTTTTTAGTTAACAAATCATTAATGTCATTTTGGCAATGCCTTAAGACATCACTGTTCATTTGCGAAGGCCTGACCTTCATTGAGATATTTTTTCTCATCAAAATTACCTTCATATGGTAATTCTATTATATGAGATTTTCTATCCCAAAATGCATTTGGTAAAATGGAATAGATGGTTTTTTTTTTTTATTTCACTTTCTAACCTAGAAATCCTATCTTTGATAGGATTCTTAGTAATTTGGTCTTCAATCCTATGAAGACTTAATTCGTCATTCAAGAAGAATAATTGATACTCCTTACATTTAATTAAACAGTTCAATTTAGAAATTAAATTCTGTTTGAGTTCATTAACCATTTTGGTTTGTGGTTTCCAAACAAAATTAAGAAAACTTTATTTTTTAGATAATTTGTTTCAATTCCTTCATTATTAACCTTAAAAGGTTGGATTAAGTTAATAAAAGATGTTCCTAAAATTACATTCTGCTTCAAATTCTTAACTAAAATGAAGGAAGTTTTATAGGACGCATTTTCTTTTATTACTTCAACATTTGATAATTTAAAATTAATGCATAATTTGTTACCGAAAGCAGAACTTAGAGATTAGGTTGTTTTTCAAAATATTTTGTTGGAATTAATCCTTCTCTAATGCAATTTAAATCTACACTTGTATCAAATAGCGCAATAGTTTCTAGGACAAATTCATTATTTATCCTAATTGTTACATTAATTATCCATTTTCTAGTAGTTATTTCTACTAGTTGCATTAAATAATCTGAATTAACTAAGTTATTTTTGGATTTTTTCATTAATTGAACTTTCAGAGTAATCTGAATGTTCTTCATTATTTATTTCATTTTTAAATTCAAAGAATTCATTTTGTAGTTTAATCTGCATGGTTTTTAATTCTTTGATTTCCTATTTTTGAATTTTAATTTCATTATGAAGATCATTTATCATGACAGGTCTATGATCTTTTAATTTTCTCCTATTGAGAATATTATTCAAATTATAGGTTAAATTGTTAGAAATTGAAGAGGTTGGCTTGACCTTTTTCAACCATCTTAATTTTTCTTCATTGTTTGACATTTGGTCTAACTTAAGAAGAAATTCTTCCTCTTCCTTAGTTAGGACATTAATTTCATCTTCAGAAGATGATGTTTCGATGCCATTGATTTGAATACCATCTTCTTCTTCTAATGTAGATGCATTATTGGAAGAATATCCTTCTTTTGCAAATATCTGCAGAATTTCTTCCATGACATGTTCATCTAAATTTAATGCATCTAATTTTTTACCGATTTATACATTTATCGGCAGTATGACCATATTTTCGACATTTATAACATTTGATTCTTTTAAAAGGTTTTTTCTTTTTATCCTTTTTAGAAGAATCTTCATTAGGTTTTTCATTAAATTTTTTAGAGAAATTTTTCTTTTTCCTTTGAAATTTCTCTTGGGTTTTCTCTTACATTCTAAACATTTCTTAACATTAGCATAAACAAAAGATGGATCATAGTGAGAATAGAAATCACCAAGACTTTGTTTCTTCATTTTCTTTTCATTTTTGAGTTGCTTCTGCAACCTAATGGTATTGCATAATTGGGTTCTTATCTTATAGACATAAGAAGTTAATTCTCCATAAGACAAGGCATTGTAAGGAATTTCTCCATTAAATTCCTCACGAATTTCACTCCTAACTTGTTCACTTATTAGTTTTGGTAAATCGGCTAAGAATTTTTCTTTCCAAAAGGGTTGATTACAATCACCTCGTAGTAAGACCCTTTGAAGGAAAATATCCTTATATTGGCGGAATTTCCCTAAGGACTTACATTTCATATTGGATAAGAGATCTAAATTTTTATCCTTAATGTAGGAAGGATCTCCTATGAAATGCTGACTAATACAATACATTAGAGTATTAACGCATCCTGAATTGGTTCATTTTGTTCATTAAGAATTTTAACTCCATTTTCATCTTTTTTAATGGAAGTTAAAATATTCATTCGTTGTTCTTCAGTGAGATAGTTATCCCACTAACCTTTTAACTGACCAGTAAACCCAACAATTAAAAGTATAGCAATTTAATAATCAGATATACCCTAAATACTCTTGTTAATATTTGAGAACATAATAATCTAATTAAGAACATTTAATACCATTTGTTCTGACTCACCATCTATGTTCCATTCATAGGTGGTTCCTGTAGAATATTTGTTCTGGAAGTTGTTTGGTTTTTCCTCAAACATAATATCAAGAGGGGATGCTCTTTGATAATTTAATTTTTGAGGTTCCTTCCATGTTATTTTATTAATTTCCTCACCATCTAAATCATTAAGACTTAAGTCTTTTAATGAAACATCTAGATCAGAATCATTATTTGATTCATTAAGGACATTAATTTTTTTGACTGAGTGTCTTGAATGACTAGATTCCTAAATTTAGGGGGATCTAATCTTAAAGATTCCATTGGTTCCATTTTTCATTTTATTCTTTATTAACCACTTTTTCTCATTTAAGGCTTGAAGAAAATCATTACTAGGACTATGGGGTATTTCAAACGGCTTGAAAAGTGGTTTATTATTAACCGATTTTTTCAATCCTAACATTGTTATTGACCTCATTATTAACTACATCTTCTATTATGTCCAATTGTTGGCCTATTATGTGAAGATGTTTACTAGTGTAATTATTTTAGTCAATAATTTTCTTAATGCTTGGCCCTTCAATTTCTATAGGATTTTAAAAGGTGCAAGCTTAATCTCAGTATCCTTGTGTGAATACTAGATATTGAGTGGTGGGTGATTGGATTCTATAATCTGACCATAACTTAGTTTCCATTGGACACATTTATTAATGACATTAATTTGTCTAGGTTTTAAATAATATTTTTCTAGCCAGTCAAAAAATAGCATTTGAGCACCTATTTCTTCCATGAGGTTATAATAATCATCCTTGATTTGTACTTTAAATTTACTAAAAGTTTTAAAGTACCATTCCCAAATTTTTTTTTTGTTTTTAGGAGAATTAAAGTCATTATTTAGAAAAATTCTATCAATTTCAAAGGGTTTTTCTAAGACATTAAGCTTAGGATCTCCTACTTCTAAAGCAAAAGGTTCTTCATATTCTAAGTCATTAAAATTTTGATAAACTGGTTGGGTTATTCCTACTGGTTTATTAATTAAACCGCTAATTGAAGGATTTACCTTAACCTTAGGACTATCAGGAATGGGTTCATTAATCTTATATATATATATAATATTACTTACTCAATTTTTCTGACATTAAGTGAGGGTGTTGTTCTGCATGGTTTTCTCTTCCTCTTTTTTTTTTTTCCTAGCTATATAATATAATATAATATAATGTGTAATTTTTACACACATATATATATTCCATATATGTATATATATGATCGTTGCCAATCGTAGTTTTTAATAAATTGAATTCTTGTTCTTAATCCATGCTACGAAGCAATAGGCAAGTGCACCTATCATAGCGTAATATAGCGAGTAAGCACATGGTCGTCCCTTAGAGATACACCAACTACTAGTACTAACTCTGTTCCTATTATCTAACCGCCGCTTAAATATGTTGGTTGAAACTTAATTACTCTAATCTTAAAACTAATAACTCACTAACAACAATGGTTCTGAAGATTTATCAATTAACAAAAGCAACCTAGATCTTATTATACTCCTTCTCTATCATGTAATTCATTAGATTTATGAAGATTGTAGTAATTGACTTCTTATATTGTCGAATTCTCTAGTCAAGTTAACTACTTTCCAAGTTATATAACCTATCTAACCTGGGTTATCAAATAGGATCTCTCCTAGTTAATAGAACCCCAGAATTGCATAAAGCACATGAATTCGATCAAAAAATCGATGTAAATAGAAGGACCTTGTTCCTATCCAGAAGAACAATCAAATCTCAAATTTAAATTTCATTAAAAACTAATCATAAGAGCAAATTTTTCAATTAACTAATATGATATCATGCATAAATTCAAAATTTCCGGATCTATAATTTAAAGAAACAATTGAAGGGCATGCAATTAATCATAAGAAAAGTCAACAACTTCACATTAATGACCAAATCTTCATCACATGATAGAGGAAGTTTCAAATTAAAGTCTAGATCTGGGTTTCTCCTCCATAAATTGGACAAAAGAAATGCAATTACTAAAGAATAGATAAAATTCATAGTCACAACCTTAAAGATAGAATCTTCTTCTTTTCGTGGGGTCTTCAATCTCCCCTTGGAAATCAAAAGAATCTTCTTTTCCCATGTTGTTATGAAAAGTCAGAGAAAATAAAAAATTCGTAAACCCCTCGTTCTTAGGGCAAAACTAATGGTCATTTATACTATACCCTAGTTGGAATATAAAACACGAGCGGATACACAAGTAGGGTAAACTCGTTCGGTTCTCAAGCTTGCTTCCAAGTATCCTTATGTGAATATAAACGAGCAAGTACATGGGAGTGTACATTGGTCGTGTAAATTTTAAACATCATCGAACAAAGCAAATCTTAGATACACAAGCAAAGTACATGGGCGTGTATCTCCTTGTGTACTTTCCAGAATTCTTTCTCTTTCTGTAATGTATTCCAATTCCTTCCAAACTTGATCCACTCTTTAAAACTCCTTCCCTTAGCTCTAAAATACTCTAGCAGATCCTGAAATTAACATTCATTCCATTAGGCATCCTTTTTTTTCAACAAATCATCTAAAAATTCAACAATAAAGCACAAAATTTTATTACTCTAGATAAGGGATTTTGAGACTTATCAATATATATGCCCATATTAATTCACAAGTTTTTTAAAATTTAGCATATAACATATATATACATTCATTTACATTACATACACAAACACACAATATATATAAAACTATTTTAATTTTAACATTATTTTCTTAACCTAGGTCCTCACAATTCCATGATACTTGGAAGATTGTTCCTTGCAATAGGTAAGGCAAGGTAAGGTCACTTTGAGAGTAATTTGGGTGAACAAGTTACTTTTAATTTTTATAATTGCTATGAAACAATTTGATGATAGAAAATAATATTTTCACCATTGATGTGGTTGACGAACTTTTATTTGAGTTTATGGAGGAGGAGATAGGTGAAGAAAACTAAGACTATGGAAAACGGTCTTAAGAAATATTGATGAATGGAGTTTATGATGAGTTGAAAGATGATGCATTGAGTAGGTGTTTGAAATCAAAGTAAACAATATGAGGAGCTTGGCACTAATGGGACAAAACAAATGCCATCAGTTACAAAACCCTCAGAGCTTGAACTAAAACCTTTACCTAATCATTTAAAATATGCTTTTCTTGGAATAGATGATACACTTCCAATAATATTTCCCTCTTTTTTGACAAGTGATCAGGTTAGAATTGTTAGAGTTCTTAAAGGCATAAAGAAGCAATTAGGAGACACAGTAAACTTTAAAAGGGAATCAACCCCGATGACACTCATAAAATTTTGCTAAGAATGAATGAAAACCCCAAAATATAACCACAAAGGGGACAAAACCCTAACAAAAAAGAGGTAGTGAAAAAGGGGGTTTCTAAGCACTCAAGCAGTATTATTTACCTTTTTTGATAGTAAAATTTTTTAGTTCATGCCGTTATTCCAAAGAAAGGTGATAGTTTTGTGGTAAAAAAATGTAATAATGAGTTGATAACTACTTACACTGAAAGGGGGTTTTGGGTGTTTGAAAGATTATGAAAATTAAACAATCCCAAACCCAAAAACAATCACTTCCCTCTTCCATTCAAACCAAATTTTGGGGAAACTTTGGGGCATGAATTATTGCTTTTTAGATGGTTTCCTATTTTAAAAATCAAATTTCATACCCTTTAGAGGATTGGAAAAACCAATTTACTTGCCCTAGGAACTTTTTGTTTTTTGGAGAATGCCTTTTTGGTTTATGTAATGCCCCCCGCAACTTTTTTAAAGGTGCATTGACTGTTTTTTAGAATGATTGAAAAATTTATTGAAATTTTTATGGATGATTTTTCTAATTTGGAACTTCTTTGAGCTGTTTGAAAAATCTGTCTTTTGTATTTTAAAAGAATGAAGGAACAAATTTGAGTCTTAATTGGGAAAATGCCATTTCATGGTAAAAGGGGGGGTTTTTTTTAAAATTTAAAAAATTTGTTGTGGGGGGATTTTTTTTGACAAGGCAAAAAGTTGATTATTGAGAAGCCACCACCAACGAAAAAAAAGGGGTCATAGCTTTTTAGGACACCTAAAACCCTAGAAAAATTTTACAAAAACTTCTCTAAAATCTCTAAAACTTTTAAACTTTTTTTGAAAGATACTATGTTTGTTTTTAATGGGAATGTTTAAGGGATTAAAACTTTTGAAAGAGAAGTCACCTTTTTTCACCTAAATTTTGCACAAATTTGGGGGGGTTCCTTTTGGGTAAAAGTGGAGCCAGTGACTTTACTGAGAGCATGTTGGGGAAAAGGCAAGGTAAGTAATTTCAAGCTATTTATTATCTAGTAAAACCTTACGGTTAAAAAGGGTATTCCATAACTAAAAAAAAACTTTTGTTTTTATATTTACTTGTAATAAATTTTAGATTTATTAATTGGTTTTTAAAGTCATCGGTATAAGATCAAGCTACCTTAAATATCTTCTACTAAAATAATGCTAAACCTAGGTTTTAATTTGTTAATTCTACTACTGCAAGAGTTTGATATTTAAATAGGATAAAAAGGTACTAAAAATTTTTGGGGGCAGATCATTTATCCCCTTAGAAATTTTTTGAAAGGGCCAACCCAAATTTAAAGAACATTTCCCAAAAGAAAATTGCATGCAATAGATATTTAAGGTTTTTCTTGGTATGCGAATCAGAAAATTTTTTAGTTACAAAAAATTCCCTTGGGAGAGCTATCAACAAAAAATTTTTTTTTCATGATGTTAAATTTTACTTTGGGGGGAGCTATACTTTTTTAAATGTTATGTTAAAACAAAAAATTTGATATTGTGCTTGAATTAAATAGTCTAGCATTTTAAAAACATTGTCATTCTAAAGAAACAAAAGGACTTTTGGGGGTTGAAAGAACTATAGCAAAAATTTTATCTTGTGGTTTTTTTTGCCTTAATTTGTTTTGGACTATAGAAAATTTATTAGTCTTGTGCCAATGTAAGAACTAAAAAAATATCTAAGAGATTAATTGCCCTAAACAAAATTTTTGGAAAAAAACTTTTTGTTTGGGGAATTGATTTTATGGGTCCCTTTTTCCTCATCTTTTTTAAAAAATACATCCTTTTGGATATAGATTAGTTTTAAAATGGGTAGAATTGTTGCTTTACAAACAAACAAAACCCGAGTTGTTGTAAAAAAAATTTAAAAAAAAAATTTTTTTTAGATTTGGAGTGCCAGGCAAAATTAGTGATGGGGGAAAGAATTCTTTAAAAAAAATTTTTTAAAAATTTATCTAAAAATGGAGTTATTCTTTAAAAATTTCTACCTTTTTTCATCTACAAACTTTAGTCAAATAGAGGTGTCAAATCAAGAATTAAAGTGTATTCTAGAAAAGCTGTTAGGCTTAGATTGGATTGGTTATTAAAATTTTTATGATGCACTATAGGCTTATAAGACAACTTTTAAAGACACCTTGGCATTCCCTAAAAATTGCTTTTTTGCAATTTAATTAGTTGGGAATTCAGAGATGAAGCTTTAAAATGCTTGCATATTAAAAAGAACAAAGAATGACATGACAAGAACATACTAAAATGAGATTTTTTCCCAATAAAAGGTTTCATTAAAAACTCCCCTCGAATTTTTTCCAAAATAAGTAAACTTTTCGAGGGTGTAGACCTTTTGTTAAAAAAAAATTTTTTTCTCTATTTGATATGCCTTAAATTTTGACTAAAGCATATAGATACAAACAATTGAAACAGTTTCAATCAAATCTAGACAACAACCCTCAAAATGGCGGAACCCAAACCCTTTTGGAATCCAATTTGTAAATCAAACAACCTTAACCCCAAAATGTGATGTGGTCAATTGGATTAAGCACACAACAAAATTCAAATGTAAATCCAATCACCAACAACACAAAAAAAATTTGGTGAAAAATTCTTATACATAAGCTTATGCAAATGAAAATTGAAATTTAAACAAGAAAAAATGGGAACCAATGTAAAACCAAAGAACACAATCCTAAAAAATCTAAATATTACACATTAGATGAAAAAAAATTCAACCAAGGTAATGATATGCCACAATTCCCTTAGTTCTATCACCGCAATTTTTGAAGAATTATAAGAGTCTTTTGAAAATTGGGTAAAACCCTAACTCTCGCAAAAATTGGCAAAAAATGTGTCCCCTCTCCACTTCCCCCTAAACCCTATTTAAGAAAGTATTTATACTTGTTCTTTAGGTTAAAACGAGTAAAATAATCAAACTATGCCAAAAAAGGGTGGTTAAACCTAAATCCTCAAATCAACCAAAAAAATGTCCCAAAAGCTACAAAAAAATGGATCAAAAAAAAAAATTACAATACAAAAGAAAAAATTTTTTTAAAGAGCCAGTTCATCGAGTCAATGTTGATCACAACGGCCTTTGGTGTGAATCCGATGATTTCCTAATTTGACTAACAGTGAAGTTCATGTGACATCCGTGAAGAATGATCGTTATGCCTATTAATTATCATTTAAATTTTTAGATAAAAAAAAAATTATATGCATGCAAGTGATTTGGATGATATGCAGCAAGTGATTTGGACATCACCCAAAATAAATTTTTCCTGTCCATCATGATCGCGAGTAGATTCCCATCATCTTTTTTGGCCCAAAAGTTTTTCCCTCAAATCAAAGGGGTCCCCTTTTTTGACTAAACCTGGATGCCTTTGTCGCCCTTTTTTCCCCCCCAACATTGAGAAATAGAAAATAGTCGTAACTTCTCTTGGAAATTTTTGGGCCTCAGATGGAGAATAGGTATCACTCCCATAGGCTTAGTAGTAGCATTAGGCCTGCTATTAGTAACCCTGAATGAGTTAGATTTCCCTCTACCTCTCCACTTTCAAGGCTAGTTGTATAGCCTCATCAAGTGTGATGTATCTCTGTAAACTTAACTACAGATGCGATCTCATATTTCATCCCCGAAACAAAGCGTGCTAGGGTTTGCTCTGGAGGCTCATTTACCCACATCTAAATCATTTGGGTTTCAAATTCCTGCACATAATCATCCACTGTTTTGTCTTCCCCCTCACAATCTAAAGATGCATAAACAATTCCTGCCTGTAGTGTTTAGGAATGAACCTTCCTCAAAACCCTCTTCAAAACCCTCCATGTCTAAATTTTTCAACCTCACCATCCCTACGCCTACTGATCACTAAATTCTTCCACCACAAGGCGACATACCTTTGAACTCAACAGCAGCAAGTCAACTCAGGAAATTGTCATCAATTTCATGGCACTCAAAAAAGCCCTCAACCTTATCTTTCTTAGTCTAATAATCATCTGCTAAACCCCTGCCATCAAAAGAAAGGCATCGGGCAGCTTCATATACTCTAATCCCTAAGTGGCCTGAAACCCCTATTTGGGAAAGGGATTAACACCAAAATTATCATCCCTCTTCTCCTTATGGGGGTTGAAGACCTCCCCCCCATTCTTTTACCCAAGTTACCTCCTCTCATTGTTCCACCCCTCAGATATTATTAGACCAACCTAGGTGGTGCATGTGGATTTTACCACAATGGTTATGTCATTGTCATCTTATCAATTCTTGTTGCTAATGTAGTAGCAATAGTAGTAAGATCCTGGATTTTTGATCTTCCAAAGTGTTTCTACCTACAGTTTGATGACCTTGACCTCTACCAACCTGGCTATTAGCCTCATCCAATTCCCCCATTTATGCTGTCATTTGACATAATGTGATCTGATGAAGTACACTCCCCACAATTTATAGCACACTCCTTCAACAACATGATGGGAATCAAAATCCGACAAGACCTATCATTCGACAAAAAATTTAAGGAATTTCAAATTTTGGGGAATGAGGGCCCATTTCAAGCAGATCAACATCGGAATAAATTATTATCTAACCTCTTTTAAACTTATTCAAGAATTGTATATTCCAACAGGTAATGCTTTTTGGGTTTCACAAGGCATGGAAAAAACTCACTAAGACTCAGCTTGTGGGTTATCTATGGACCGACCTGAACCGGCGATGAGTTGAACCATGGAAATTTCCCTCATGAAGCTAGCCTGCCGAAGATTTTTTTCTTTACTTGTAATTTATGTTTTAACCATTTTTTTTGTAAGCTTTATGGGACATTTTATTTGGTTGTATTTTACCTTTAGGACCGGCCACCCAAAAGTGGCATAGTTGTGATTTTTTAGTCATTTCAACCCTAAAGGTGCAAGTAAAAAGTACTTGCAAATTAGGGTTTTTTGAGGAGCTTTTTGAATTTGAAAAAAAACCCCCCCTTTTTTTTTTTCGGAGAAGAGTGGCCCTTTAAAACTGCCTTTTTT
>JBBMOL010001011.1:0-52961 GCA_037954665.1 Laguncularia racemosa | reverse complement strand
CCCTTTTGTAGTAAATTTTTGAAAAACTTAACTGTAAAGAAAACCCAAAGAAAACCTTTTTTTCCGTTTAAAGTAAAAAAGGATAGAAAGTTAAAAATCAATTTGGTTTTTTTACAAACCCCTGATCCACTAGGGATTTTTTAACCAAGATTTAAAAGGGAAAAATGCCCCCCCCACGAGCTAAAACCCCGTTAAAAGAAATAGTTTACTTTATGATTTTTTAAAAATTTTTTTGGGGGAAGGGGTTTCTTTTTTAAGAAAGAAACATCTCACCAGAAAAAACCCCAAACCTAAGAAAGAGAAAACCCCCTAAAAAACAAGGCGGGACAAAAAAATGATAGGAAGCTTTTCTTTTAAACTCCCCAACCTTAAACAAGATTTTTTAAAGGGAATATTTTCCTTATGAGCTAACAAGGGATAATAAGGAAGGTCTTATAAGCCCTAGCAAAACCTTTAAAGAAGAGATTTTTTAGGAAAAGGGTTCAGGGTTCCTAATTGATAATAAAAACCCCGTTTTTAAAAGGGATTTACCCAAACCCCTTTAAAAAAGGATTTTTTTTAGAAAAGTGTTCATAAAGTTGATTTAATCAAGCTAGGAAAGCGTCTCCTGATTAGCAACCACGAAAAAGAAAACATCTAGTGGCGCGAATTTTTTAATAATTGAAACTATCGAATTTGTTGATTGTTCTAGCTCAGTGATGCAATAACATGTTTGTTTAATAAAATGGGAGGGTTTAAATTATGTTAAAAGGGTTGTGGGTGATCATTTTTTAAATAGGTTATCTTTTAAAACCCCCCCCCCTTAACTGGCATAATTGGTGGTCTCTCTAGTTTTTAATCCCAAAATTGGTAGTTTTAAACCAAAAGGGTTTTTTGGGGTTGTTAATCGAAAAAAAGAGAAAAAATTTCAAAGAGCTTTCTTGGTTATGAGGAATTTACGGAGGATAGGTTTTTAGGCCGGGTTTAATAACCATAACCATTTTTAACTGGGAACAAGAAAAAAAAACTTTGCATCGATGAAAAAATTTCCCTTGAATTAAACTATTTTGATTCCTTTAAACTGGTTTTTAAATCAATTTTCCCAAATCTTTTATCTTTTTTCGACTTTATTTTGTTTTAAAAACCAAACCCCCTCGTTTTTTTTTCATTTTTTAGGGTTTTGAATGGGAAATATTTTTAACCAATCCCTTTTGGATTCGCCCACTCCCCACTTTATGAAATCAAAATAATTGCCTAGGAAAATTTTTTATTTTTGTTGGAAATTCAACACCCAAAAACCATGGTAAAATTTTCAAATGATTTCTTTTCTATTCGATAAAAGTTTACCCTGATCCCTTTCCTTTTTTTAACCCTAAATTTTCATCTAACTGGCCTCTAAAAAAACCCCTGAAAGAGGGTTTAATTTCGACCCAACTGGTTAATATTGCCTCGGCACTTTTATACTAAAAAATTTTAAATTAACCGTAGATTTTCCCCGAATTGGGGTTTTCTGTGGCCATGAGGGCTTTTTGGTAACATTTTGAAATTTTTTAAAATAAGAAATGGTCTTTTTTAAAAATTTTCTCTTGATCTTTTTAATAGTTTCTTTTCTATGCCCCATTATTTGGGGTTTGGGTAGGGGAATTTTAAGTTTTTTGGAACAAATTTTTGGGCCCTTTAATCCCCCAAACAATTTGTTTTTGGGATTTGGTTTTTTGCCATTTATCGGTGATGATTGATTTCAAGGATCCTATCGGTATTATTTAAATTTTTTAAAATGGGACTTTTACTTTTTTGGGGTAAACCCCGGGGGGGGGGGGGGCCAATGAGGGGCCCTTTCCCCCCACTTGTTTAAAATAATCAATAGCAAAATAAGTATTGAATTATGACTATTTGATTTTCTTTGGGATGTTTGGCCGGGATAAAAAAACCCCACGTAGAAAAGGGCCCATTATCCCAAAATATGATAATTTTTTTTTAAAGGGGAGAAATTTTTTTGCCCGGCAAAAAGATTTTGGGCCCAATAAGTAAACATATTTAAACATTTTTTGATACAGTCTGATTCTAATTTTCCCCCAAAAAACCCATCCTCTGATTTTTCAAAGAAGCCTTTTGCCCTTTCATTTTGAGGCCCCCAAAAAACCCCTTTCATCATTTTTTAAAATTTTCCCTTCCTCTTTTTTTCCCCACACATTTTCCGAAAATTGTGGTGTAAAAAGATTTTTGAAAAGTCCAAAACTGTTTAAATAAAAAAATGGTTTTAACCTTTTGTTTTTTTTTAAAACCAATTTTTGCCCTAAAAATTAAAAAACCCCCAAAAAATTAAAATTTTTTTTTATAATTTTTTTATAATTTGGGCAAAAATAAAGAAAACAAAAAAAAAATTTTGGGAAAAATATATCTTTTTAAAAATTTGAAAATAATAAAGGAAAAAAAAAATAATTTTTACAAATTTTTTTGAAATTTCAAAATAATATAAAAAAAAATAAAAATTGAAATTTGCATATATATAAATTGCCTTTTAATAAAAAAAAAAAATGAGTAAAGGGGGCCTAGCCAAACTGGTCCAAACCCAAATTCCCCCTAAGGGTTCGAAGGGGGTTTTGGCTCGGTTACAAAGTTCGAATCGGGGGGGACGCATTCCGTTTTTTTTGAAATTTTTTTTTTCCCTCCCCAAACACTTGTTTTAGCAGTTGTTTTGGGCCGCCCTTTGGAACCCGCAAAAAACTTTTTCCGGGCGCATTTTCGTCCCCTTTTTTCCCCTTCGTCCGAAAACCATCGCCGTTAAAAAAAAAAATTCGAACCCGGGCCCCTTTTT
The DNA here is from genome assembly GCA_037954665.1 of Laguncularia racemosa. Classification (NCBI taxonomy): domain Eukaryota; kingdom Viridiplantae; phylum Streptophyta; class Magnoliopsida; order Myrtales; family Combretaceae; genus Laguncularia; species Laguncularia racemosa. The sequence goes on along the minus strand of JBBMOL010001011.1, from coordinate 50,164 downwards.
TTTGATGAAAATTTTTTGGGCTCAAATCCCCCAAAAATCTTTAAAAAAAATAAAAAAAAACATCATCCGTTTTGGAATCAAACGCAACAAATGGAAGTTTTTAAAAAAATAAAGGAGGGGTTTTTTAAATCCCCAAAAAAATTGTTTCATCCCAAAAAAGGAAACCCGAGCTTATCCATTTTCGTTTTTTGGTTTTGCCTATAAAAAAAAGGGCCACAAAGGGGGTGGGGGGGGAAACCAAAAGCACGAATGGGAAAAAGTGAGAAGGGAAGAAAAATAAGGGGAAATCGAAGGGCCTCCCCGGGAGTTTCTCAATCCCCCCGGCCCGCCAAAAATAAAGCTTTGGAAACCCCCCTCCCTAGGAGGCTTTTTTGGTGGAAATCCAACACCCCCATTGGGTTTTTCCCTACTCTTGGGAAATTTTCAAAAGCCACCTTAAAAAACCCCAAGGGCCGCTAGGCACCCCCAATGGGAACCCCGAACCTCCATTCCCACCCAATTTAAACCGATTAAAAACCCAACCCACTCCCGAACCTTTCCCCTGGGACCCGGGTTTTAAAGTCGGTTTAACCATATTTTTTTATTTTTTATTTTTTTTATTGTATTTTATTTATTTTTTTTTTTATTTATTTAAAATTTTCAAAAAAAAAGAAAAAAAATTTTAAAAATGAAAAATGATAGAATTGATTATTTTAAATTTTTTTAAATGTTTAGTTTTAAAAAAAAATAAAAAAAAATTATAAAAAAATTTTAAAAAAAATTTTTTAAAAATAAAAAAAAATAAAATAAAAAAAAAAAATGTTTAAACAAAAAAAATAATAAAAAAATAAATAGTAAAAAAATTTAAAAAATAATAAGGATTAAAAGTTAAATTTAAAATATAGAGGTAGTTTAAATTTAATAGGGAAATAAAAAAAAATTTTTTTAATATTAGAAAAAATCTTTTTCTTAAAAAAACCCAAAAATTTGGTTTTTTTTTTTTAAATTTAAAATTTTTTAAAAAAAAATAAATAAAAAATTTTTAGGCTTAGATTTTTTTCCCTAAAAATACAAAAATAAAAAAAAGGTAAATTTAGGTTTTTTCCAAAATTAAAATTTTAAAAAACCCAAATTAAATTTTTTAAAAAATTTTCCTAAAACCCTTTTTTTTGATCCAAATAGCGGGGGGCGTGGGCCCCCAACCCGACTGGGCCCAACCCCAAAAAAAAAAAACCCCCATTTTCCTTTTTTTGGAATAAGTTTTTTTTTAATAAAAAGCCAAAAAAAACCCCCCCCCAAAAATTAAAAGACGAAAAATTTATGGTTTAGTTTTTTTAGAAAATAAGGGGGGTAACTTTAAATTTTTAATAGGTTAGCCCCCCTTTATTTCGGAAACCCAAAATTTTCCCTTTCCTTTTTCCCCAAAAAAATGGAAAAAAAGGGGGGATCTGCAGACTATTTGCCCAAATTAGGATTAAATACCAAATACCCCTTAATTCAATAATTTTTCCCCAACTTTATTTGGGTTCGCCGAATTTCCAAATAAGGCAAAAATTTCCTAGTTAAAAGTCGAGGAAAAATTTTTATATTAAATGAGTAAAAAGGTTGGGAAAAAACGATTTAGGAAAATGAAAAAAAAAACCCCAAAGCCTCGACAAGTTTTTTTGACTTCCCCTTGGTGGACTAAATAGGCTAGCCACAAAAACCTTTAAATGAAATCACCATTCCAAAAATGTTTTTTTGATTGTTATACAAATAAAGCAAACCTTTTTGGGGGAAATTTAATGAAATTTGGGGTTTTAAATGTTTTTTTTCCCTATCGTTGAGCCCCCCCAATGCAGGAAATCGTGTGATTAGAAAATTTTTCAAACATGGTCTTTTTAAAAACCCTTAAGGGGGGGCCTTGGGTTAGGTTTCGGCTGAATTGATATAATCACTGTTCGAACTTTTTTGGGCAAACCCCCCCAATGTTTTAATATGGCCTAAAAGCCAGTTTTTTGAAAATTTAGGGGGGTCATAGATTTGGGGGATTTGTTAGCCCCCCTTCTGCAACAAAAAAGGGCATAGGCCGATATTTTTGATTAAGAAATAATTTTTTGTTTCCTTTTCTAGATTTGATCCCTTTAAACCTAAAAATTAGCATCTTTAAATTTTTAAAAATTTTTTTTTAAAAATTTGGGGAAAAATTTTTTGAAATTTAGATGGCTATCCCGAAAGTCGCCCCGCCCCCTTTCCGGGGGAACCCGGGTTTGGGAAACCTCTGGACCCAAAAATTAGTACTGGACTTTGGGTTTTTATTCTGTACGCCCCAGAAAAAAAGGGCCTTTTTTCCACCCCAAAAGAAAAGGCCCCATCCTTTCACCTGATGAAGTTTAAAAACAATCAACGGGCTACCCTTTCCATTATGGGAAACCGAGCCCCCCGACTTTCTTCAAAAAACCCAAATTTAGATCACTCCCACTCGGGAGGAAACCCCCCTTTGAAGCCCCATCACCAAACCAACAAAAGGGAAATATTCCCAATCTTGGGGTTCAGGCCCCCCAAATATTTTTAGCAGATTTTTCCCTGGGTATTCCCCAAGGGACAAAATAAACCGGGGCCCCTTGGCAAACAAAAAACGGAACTGAATATTGGGTTTGGACGAGTTAGAAGCATGGTTCATACCCGGGATAATGAGAGAATAGGAAGGCCATTTATGGGGGACCCCAAGAGTTAAAACAGAGAAAGGATGCCTTTCCCCTTTGACCCTTCCTTCGCCACCATCCCCTTTTTCCCTTACCAAAAATTTTTTATATCCATCACAAAAGTCCCCTGAGGCAAAAGTGGCCCCAAAAATTTTTGGAGGGAAAATTTTAAATTATCCCGGCTTCTACGGGCTAAATTTGGGACCCAAAACCCTAAATTTTTGTCAAAAAGGGAAAGGGCCCAAGGGGAACCTTTCCGTTTCAAACATAAACCCCCCACCCTATCGGGGTTTAAAAAGCCTTTCAAATTGTTTCAAATTTTAAAACAGGTTCGAAAATTTTTAAACCCCCCAAAAAATTTGCCCCCTTTGTAAATCCTGCAAAAGAGGATAAATTCCTAACCTCACGGCCACATTTTGGTTTTAAAAGAACCCCAAAATGCCAATGAAAATCCCTAAAATCTAGGGGAGTTTGAAAAATATAAAAAACCTTGAAACCTCTAAGCTTTTTTCCTTTTAATTTCAAATTCATTTGGTGCTTTGGGAAATTAAACCAAACTGGGTTAAGTAAACCTTTCCTTCGGAAACCACCCAAAGATATATTTTAAAACCCCCAAAGGCAAATCTTTTTAGAGGGATACAAAATGGGGGGGACCCAAAGCCCAAGTTACCGAGAAGTTTGTTTAAAATTGCAGGGGGAAAAACCCCCCTTAAGGGAACCCCAAAATTAAAGACCCCAATGTAAAACCTTGGAGCCCAAAAGGGGGGAAATTTTTGGGGGTAAACATCAAACCCCTACCAGGGGATTTTTCGGTTTCCCCATTAATTAAACATGGGAAAAAGGGGCATCCCCGATTTCCTAGATTTCACCAACCCAAAGCCAAACCCAAAAGGTAGGGCCCAGAACGAGAACCTATTTTGAAAAAGTCGGGGCCGGGGATGGAGGTTTATACTTAAAAGGGAAATTAGAATAAAAAAAGAAATATCTGAAAAGGGCAGTAAACCCAAATAAGAAAACCCAATTTTGGGGAACCTCAGTGGGAAAGATCAATTGGGATTTTAAAGGGGCTGGAAGTTTTGCCCATAAAGCGGAAAAAAAATCGCAATACGAAGCAAAGAAAAAAGAGGACTAAAAAATAAAATTACTTGAAACTTTTTTTTTTTTCATTTTTTCAAGTATGGGAACCCCTCCCAAAATTTTCCCAAATATTAATAAAAAAAAATTTCAAGTATTAATCATTTTAAAAGTTTTAGCCCTTTTTTTTTTGTTTTGTGTGAACTTTGCTTTAAAACTAAGAAAAAGGCCCCCATGTAAAAAGATAGCTCCCAAAAAAACCAAACCCCTCCAAGGAACCCTTTTTAACCCCCTTTTCTAAAAGCCCAAAAGGCAACAGGGGCCAACAAAAAGCGCCACCCCCCAAACCCCCGATATACCGCTCGGGGACCCAAGGATCGTATCCCTGGGAACAAACAATCTAAAAATTGATAATTTTCCCCCTCCGACGGGAAAGTTTGGGCCCTCCTTGCCCACCCCAAAACCAATTTACGAAGAATATTCGGGACCGGGAAAAGGAATAAGGGGGGGCTAACCTCTAGAGTATGAGGAGATAAATTCCCCCCTTTAACCCCAGCATTTGATTTATAAAACCGGAGTAAACCCTCGGCCCCAACCCTTTGACCCTTTGGAGAAAGGGAAAAAGGGGATAGACAAAAGGAGATGGAAAAAAAAGGGTTTTGCCCCCCAAAAACCGGGGACAAAATGGGGACACTAAAGGGGCCGAGGGTTTTGGAAGAAGGCAAAGATCACTGGGCTTACCAGTATATGGGAAAAAGGTTTTGTCCCCTAGAGAAATTTTAAGACCCTAGGGGTTTAAAAAAATATAAATGGGCACGGGAAATGTCCCAAGAGGGAAATACAAGGTTGTATGTATGAAAATGGAAAAATACCCCCAAAATGCCCAAACCATGACCCCAGAACTTAAATTAAAAAGCCTCACAGGCCCTCCTTTGTCTGGTATCCACTTAACTTCACCCAATTTTAAACCCCCTTTGGGAAAACCCCCCTCGGGCATTTTTAACCAAAAAAAAATTTAAAACCCTTAAAAGCCCCCTTCCGGGGATGGACCCCAGGAAGTTTTTTTTGAAAAAAAGCACACAAAGGGTCTTTAAAGGGAGTTTTTCCCTTTGCTTTGGAGAGCTTAGGTCCCTAGGGGGAAAACCCTGATCCTAAAAAAAGAATTGATTTTTCATCTTGGGTCAAACCCACTTTTGGGAGAAAAATTTATTTTCTCACATTTTAAGTAGGCCAAAACTTTATTCAGTTTCAAAAGAAAGGGTTATTGGTATTTTTTTAGGGGTGCCGAATCGAGAATCCCAAACAGGGTTAAAGGGATCTAAAGATAGTAAATCCCCCCTATATCACATCATCCCCAAAAAAGGCCCTTTTAGGAGGTTCGGTTTGGCTCTACTTTTAAACAGGTTTTTAAAACCCCAAAAGTATGAGTAGATGGGGTTAGGCCCCGGCGAAACATTTCAGACCACGAATGCCCAAAAACCCAACAATACCAATGAATCACACCAAAGTTTTAAAAGGGACAAGAAAAACCCTTTCCGAATCCTAATTCCGCTCAGCCTAGGTTTTTCCCTGGGCTTTTAAAAGGTCAATAATTTGATCAGACTTTTTGAGACCCCAAGTAAATTCTCACAAGCTAAAAATTTTGAAAAGCCTAAGTGTGATTCCCAAATATGGGCCAAAGAAGGGTTTCCAAGATAGATGCGGGGAAGGTTTTAAAAAAAAAAATAAGTTTTAAAAAATCTGTTTTGACTTGGGAAATAGTGGGTTGGACTTTGTCAATGCCCCGGCCCCCAATTTGGAAACAAAAAAAACCCCATTTGCCTAACCATAACCCCCCCTTCCCTTTTCCCCATCCTCCCCCCAAAAAAAAGAATCCCCAAAAACAGGAAAAAAAATTTATGTACAAAAAAGTCACTCCCCCCAAATTCTAAAAAACCCCCTAAATCAAAAACAAGAGGTTTAAATGGTTAGCTGGAGCCCCCAAAAAGGTCCCCTAACCCGAATCACAAATTTAACAAGGAATTACTTTGTCACCCCCAAACCAGTAGGGGCCCATCTATGGATGGGGGGAGTTTAAAAAAGAAATAACTGGGCAAAAAAAGAAAGAGGGGGGAGTATTTTAAAATATGAAAAAATTTCCCCCCCAAAAAAATAGTCAAAAAGGCTTTTTGAGGGACGACCTATTGAGGTAAAAATTAAAAAAAAAGAATATTTTTTCCCTGCCCCAATCCCTCGAAAAAGTATCGGGGTGACAAATTTTTATTAGGCTCTCGATCAAAAAAGCCCCTTTTTAACTTTGGAGGAATCAAATTTTTCCTTAGGAGAATTTTTGACCCAAAAATACAGGATCCCCCACGAAAAGACCCTCCCCTCAAGTAGGAAGAAAAAAGGGGGGAAAAAGGGGGCTCTCTCCATTCACAAAAAGGGAAAAGGAAATATGATTAAAAAGATCATGGAAAAACCCTTAACGGGTTTCCCAGTTAGATATCATTATGGGCCCCCTCAAAAATTTTTTGAGCTTCACAGAAAAGCACTCTTAAAAAGTCCCTCAAACAAATAAAGGGGTACCAGGGGGGCCCATTCCCAACGGGGGGTTTTGACCCAAAATTGGAAATTTCAATCTTCCCCATGGATCAGATTTTTAAAACTTCCCGAAGATTTAAGGGAAAAAAAGAGAAAAAACAAAACCTATTTATAAAAATGAAATGCAAAAACAAAATTGCCCTTTAGAGTCCTCATTGACAATGGCTTTTTTCCCAATGTTCCCCTTTTAGAAACCTTTGACCAACGGGGGTTCGTTTTGTCCCCCAACTTCCCCAAGTTTCAAATTTTTTTAGGGCCTTCGACGGGTTTAAAGAGAAAATAGTGGGGGAAAATTAAGCTTGTAGGGGGAGGAATTTGGGGCCCAACAAAGTTCCACTTTCCCTTCCAAGTTTTAAATTTCCCAAAAATCTTTAATTCAAAAAGGGGAAAGGCCCGTGGATACATATGTTTGGCCCCCCAAAAAGTCCCTTCTAAGGTCAAGTTTCCATATTGAATGGACAGATAAATCACCTTCCCGGGAGAAGTTTAAAGCCATCAAAAAATTAAAAAACCCCCAAACCCTTCCATCTGGGAAAGGGGTTCCCAACGATTTTGGGTCCCCCAATTTTCAACGGGTAATTTGAAGTAACTAAAAAATGGACCCATAAATTCAAGGAGGGACAGCAAGGGAACTTTTAGACTAAGGTTTTACGTTCTTACAGCCTAATGAGGGGGCCCAAGAAAGGGGGGGTATTTAGGGGGCCAGATGGAAAAAGAAAGCAAAGGGCGCCCCCCCAAAAATGCATTTTCTACCCCTCAAACAATAAATCAGGCACCCCCAATTTAACCGTTTTAAAAAACCCCAAAGAAAAAAAACCCCTTTTTGTAATTTTAGCCCAAAGCCAAAAATTTAACGTTTGATCAGCATCTAGTTTTTAAACCCTTTGGGTTCTGTTACCCAAATTTAATACACCGGATTCCCTACTTTTTAAATCGTTGGGACATTTCCCCAAAGGTAAGAAAATTGAAACCCCGATATCTTTTTCCAAATTGTTGGGGTCAGCCTTTAAGAGGCAATGTCCTTAACCAGAAATGATAAAAGGTTGGGCGAAAGTATGAAAAAAATTTAAAATCTCAATGACAAGCCGAGGGGAGACGGAAAATCTAGGAAAACCCGGGGCCCCAAAAAACCCCAAGATTGGGGCCCCTTTGGAAATTTTAACGGGGCAAAAGGGGAAAAGAAAAATGATTTTGTTTTGATTTAAATTTATTTTTTTCCCTGGTCTTTTGGGCAAATTGCTAGGACTCAAATTGGTAATGTAGTTCACAATTTTTCCCACAAAGGGAAATGTCCCCCCAAAAAAACAAAAATTGAAAAGGGTTTAAAAACCCTAAACATCTTTTTAAAAGTTTTGAAGGGGAAATTTCAAAAAAACCCTACTAGAAGTGGGATTAAATTGAGGTTTAAAGAAAAAAACCCCGGAATGGGTGGGGCAAATATAGTTCCCCCTTTTTAAAAAAAGAATGGGGAAATTTGCCTTAGGTGTCGAAAGACTTTCGAGTTTTTTAAATAAACTCCCACAAAAAAAACCAATTTCCCTCTACCTCCATTGAATTTTCCTTTGGGGTAGAAAATACCCGGTAGGGAACCACCTCTTCCCATTTATAATTTTTTTCTCAGATTAATCAAAAAAAAATGGCTTAAAGAAGTTTAAAAACTAAAACAATTTTTTAAAATCAATAAGGGGAATTTCTGTTAAAAAATTTTTATGTTTTTCCCGGGGTTTTTTGAAAAAAGTTTTTTAAATCCCCAACCCAAAATTTTAAGAGCAAAGGTCGCAAAACTTCATGAAAAGATGCATCGAAGGTGGAAGTATACGTGGCGTTTTAAATGATACCCAAATCTAAAGAAGAGAAAAACCCTTTTGGCAGTTTTGGGGGAAGGGGGAAAATTTTTTCAAGCGAATTGGGGGAAAAAAGGGTTTAAAGTCAAAGGTTAAATCCGGAAAAAAAGTCACTTTTGGGGGGGGGGGGCAAAAAGGGGGCAAGGGGTTTGTTGGGTTTTTAAATAAGCCAAAAGGGAATTTTTTAAAATTTCGGCCCCTGACAAAATTTAAGGGGGGCCTTATGGGAACTACCCTCTAAACGCCCCCCTTATCAAAGAGGTTGAGAGGTTTGCGGGGAAGGTTGAATTACATACCCCCTTTTTTTTAACAGCCCACAGACAAATGCCGTCTACTATTCCTCTACAAAAAAAAAGAATGAAAAGGGTTTAGAAGGGGGGTGACGATAAATGTAAAAAAGCTTTCAGAACGATAAAAGACAAATCTCAAAAATCCTCTAGTCTTGTGGGTTCCAAAAAAAGGGGAAAAAACCCTTGTTCTTGCCCCTCATGATACCCCCCAGAACCCAAAGGTGGTTTTGGGGTTTTAGGGCAAAAGATGAAGGGGGGAGAAAAAAGTTCCATTATTATTTTAAGCAAAAAATTACAGACGGGAAAATAGGGGTTATTCGGGAAAACAATCTTTAAATTTTTTTTTTTTTATTTGGGCATGCCCCAATTGAGGAAAACCCTTTTCTTCCCTTTGGGTTTTCCTAAAAAAGAAAATGACCCTTTTTGAAATATTTGGGTAAAGGAAAACCCCGCTTTTTTTATGGAAAATCTCCAAGGGAAAAAAATGCTTTTTAATCAAAATTTTCGATATCCCAATAAAAGAATCAAAATTCAAATAAAAAAAAGGCGATCTCTGGGCCAAAAAGTTGGCAGAAACCCAAGGTTTGGAGGGAGACCCTTTCAAAATCACGGACCCCCAATTTCCCCCTGATAAAAACCTATTTTTACACGGGGGGGGTTTAACCAACCCCAAAGACAAAGGGGGTTTTTAGCCCAAAACCCCAAGGAAAAGTGTTCTTTGGAAGTTCCCCAATGAAATTGGGTTTGTGGGATCGGAGCAATACAATATCAAGAAGGAAAAAAAATTCCCTTCAGAAAATGGACTACATTTCCCCTACACTAAAAATACCCGGGGAAAATATGAGGCGTCCCATTTTTTGGGCCCCCCCGGGGCTTTCCACTTTTGGAAACTGAGAATTTAAAAGTATACGGAGATTCTTCACTCTCACTTTTTTACAAAATTTGGGGGGAATAAAAACTAAAGCCCCCTTAAATTGGTCCCAAATCCATTCAATTTTTGCCCACAGCTGATGGGTTTGAATTAAAATTCAATCCCCTTCACATCCATCCCAGAACTTAAAAATAAATTTTTAATACTCGGTTTTGACATTAGACCCATTTTTCAAAAAAGGGGGTTGGGCCCTAAGTCCAAACCCATTTAAAATAGAAATTGAAAAACCGGGCCTTTCCAACTTTTTGGTAATCAAAAAAGCACAAGATAAATAAGGCCTTTGGTATTATGATATAAAAACTTTTTACCCCTTCCCCCTGAAAAAGGGCTTGAAAAAAAGAACCAAAGAAATCAAAAAAGGTTACAAGTCCATTTTATTTTAAAATTGGGCCTGTTGCTTTAAGAAGTTTCCCCTTTAATCCCCACCTTACAAAGATGTTTTGGAAAAAAAATGAGGAAATTTTGAACTGATAAAAAGAAGTGAAATGAAGGAGTATGTTAGACCTCACAAAAAACCCGGCTACTTGTTTTGGGCCCCAAAAATCATGAAAGGAGGCCCAAAAAACTTCCCAAACCCAGGGAAAAATCAGAATTGTTCAAATATGTAAAAGCTTGTCATTTTGGTAAAGGGTTTAAATCCCAAACCGAAAAAAATTTTGCCCCCCTAAAGAACTTCATTGTTGTCTGTACCACCCCCTTTTTCCAATTGGGGGTTTTGATTCTTTGGCCAAATTGTTTAATTAATGGGCATCCAATGGTCCAAAAATTTCATATTTAGTGCATTGTTTATTCCCCAAAGGGGGTTTTAGAAGCTTGGGCCATTTTTGAAAAGTGTCCCCAAAAGGGAAATATTTTTGATTCTTGAAAGGGACTAATAGCTCGATACGGATTTTTTGGGAGTCAATTATCCCCGAAAACCCCCAATTTTAAAACCCAACAATTTTTGAGGGAACAAAATTTTGTTTTCAAAAATTTTCCCCCAAAACCCATAAAAATTTTTGGGAACTTCCCCAATCGCCCTAAAATAACGACCCCAAGGAATTTGGGGGCCCAACAAAAACATCAAAAGAATCTTTCAAAAAAGATGACAATAAACTTAAAAAATTTGGCTTTAAAATTTCCCTTTTCGTTTCCCTTTTTGGGGCTTACAGAACCTCAAATGGGAACATTTTAACTAGATTCCCCCCATATTTTTTCGAGGGAATGGTTACAAGGAAAAATCCTTACTATTTTTGAATTTGGAAATCCCAAATCCTTCAGGATTTTAAAATCAAAACCCACATTTTAGTGATGTCGGGAATTGGAAAAAAGAAGGGGCCCCAATGATCAATTGAATTTGATCGACGAAAAAAAAAACTCGTTGCTTTATTCAAAAACCCCAATCCCAATCAACAAAGAATGGGCTCAAACTTTTAAAACAAGAAAATGAAACCCAATTTTCAAAAAAGGGGAGATTGGTGCCGAAAAAAATTTTCCCCCAAATTTGCTCAAAAATTCGAGAGGGAATTCACCCCAAACTATGAGGGCCCATATTTTTAAAAAGGGTTTTGTCAGGAGGAGTTTTTAATATTAACTCAGAGGGGAGGGCCCAAAAATTAAGAGACCCCTTTAAATAGGGAAAGCGCTAAGATATCCTATTTTAAAGGAAAGGAAAAATTGAAAAAACCCAATGTTTATAAAATCCCAAAACCTTCATTAAAAATTTCGCTGAGTTTAGTTTTCATTTCTTTTAAAAAAAATTTAATGTTTCTAAAAATGATGTTTAAATTTGATAAATTGTAAATTAAAAAAACCCTTCGTATACACATCCCCATCACCTCCCCAATAAAACAACTATTAAAATATAATAAACTTAAAATTATTTTGTAATAAAATTCTTTTTAACCTTTAAATTGAGCTTTAAAAAAGTTCCCAAAAATAAGAAACCACCAAAACCCAAGAGCCATGTCAAAAGAAGGAAAAAAAAATTCAAGACCAAAAGCCCTATTTGAAGCAAAGCAAAGCAAAAAAGGAGAAACCCTATTGGAAATTTTTGTTTGGTTGCTTATCCACGATAAATTGATAAAGATCTTAGAGTAAAAAAAACCTTTCATTCACATATTATAAACATTTTTATAAAAAATCATTTGCCCTTTTGGCTAAAAGCATTTTAAAAAGTGTTTAGGTTAGTTACCCCCCAAAAGGGGCATTTCCTAAGCATTTTTGAGGGGGATACATTATTAAAATTTTTGGGTTTGTTTAAAACCCTTTCCCCTGACCCAATACCGATCATCACAAAGCCTCGATAAATTTTTTAAAGCTCATGGGAGCTTTTTCCCTACTAAAGCCCAAAATTTCCCAAAGTCCCCCAAAACCGGGGCGTTATCCTTTCAGTTTAGGGGAAAAAAAAATGAGCGTCTTTCTTGTTTTTGTATTTTAAGTTTTCCCAAAACTTTCCCAAAAAAGGGGGGTTTTTAGCTTTTTAAACCCCCATTTTTTCCCCAAATAGTTAAAATAAAATTTTTAAATTTTTTTTTTTTTTTTATAATTTTTCTTAAAATTTTACAAAATAAAAAAAAAAAAAAAACAAAAAAAAAAATGGGAAAAAATATAATTTTTAAAAAAATAGTAAAATAAAAAGGAAAAGGAAAAATTTTTTACAAAAAACCAAAAAAAATAAAAAAAAAAAAACCCCCAAACCCTAAAAAATTTCCCCAAAAAAAATATTAAATCAATTTAATTAAAAATTTTTCCTAAAAAATATTTTTAGGGGTTTAAATCTCAACTAATTTTTTTAATTTTTTCCAAAAAAAATTTTAATTTTTTTAAAAACCCCCAAACTAATTTCCTTCCTCCCTTTTCCAATCCATCAAAAAAAAAATTCAAAAATTTCCCCCTTTTTTCCATTAAAAAAATCTTTCCAAAAAAATAAAACCCCACCCCAAACCCAATTTTAAACCCCAAAATTATCCAAAAATTTTAAATTTTAAAAAATCAATTTTTAAACCAAAACCCTTCCCACCCAAAACAAAAAAATTATTTTTATCCAAATTTTATTTTTCCTTTCACTTTTAAACCAAAAAAATTTTAAAAAAATAAAAATAAAAATCAAACCTTTTCACCAATTTCAACCACCCAATTAACCCCAACCTTAAACACCCCCAACATTTTTAAAAAATTTCCAAAACCCCAAATTTTTCCCCCTTTAAACCTCGCCCTTAAACCCCCCTTGAAACCCTTTGGGAAACCCCCTGTTAAAAGGCCCTCCAAAATTGCCGGGCCGGGGAAACCCCCCCCAAAAAACCCCCAAACCATTTAACCCCCCAAACCCTTCACCTAAAAATTAATTTTCCATTTTTTTTAAAAAAATTTCATTTATTTTTTTAAAATTTTTTTTTTATTTTAAATTTTTTAAATTAAAAAAAAAAAAATTAAATTTGAAAATAATATTGGGGGAAAAATGATGAATTTAGTTTATTTTAATTTTTAAAAAAAGGGTTTTAGTTAAAATAGAAAAATAAAAAAAAATTAAAAAATAAAAATTTTAAAAAAAAATTATTTAAAAAAAAAAAAAGAAAAAAAAAAAATAAAAAAAAATAAATAAAATGAAAAAACAATAAAAAATTTAAAAAAAAAATTAAAAAATAAAAAAATAATAGAAAAAAAAATTTAATAATAATAAAAGTGGGAATTAAAAACAGGGATAAAAAAAAAATTTTATAAAAAAAATCATTTTTTAAATAAATAAAATTTGGTTTTTTTTTAAAAAATTTTTTTTTTAAAACCAAAAAAAAAAAAAAAAAGGGGTCAGGTTTTTTTTTTTTCCAAAAAATATAAAAATGATAAAAAAAAAAATTTGGGGGGTTATTTTTATTTTAAAACAACCCAAAAACAAAAACCCCCCCCCAAATTACGACTTTTTTGAACCCTGAATTCTTACCCCCTTTTTTGGGGAAAAACCCCTAAAAAAAAGGGAAAAAAATTCTTTTTCCCATATTAGAAAAAGTTTTTTTTTAAAAAAATTAAAAACCCCCCCAAAAAAAAAAAACAAAATAACCCAAAAAAAATAGAAACATTAGAAAAATAAATTTAAAGTTTTCCAGAAGAACTTTTAAAGGTTTTAATGGGTTTACCCCCCCCCCCCCCCCCCCCCCCCCCCCCCCGAGCCGGAAATTTTGGGTTTTCCCTTTCCTCTTTCCCCTGAAAAGAGGAGACCCTGTTGCCCTTTTTTGCCCAAAAATTAGGATTAATCTACTCAATTAGCCAAAAAAAATTTTTCCCAATTTTATTTTGGGGGTTACCTTAAAAAATGAAAAAATTCCTTTTCCGTCGAGGATTTATTTTAGATTGACCAAATTTTTTAATTAAAAATGGGGATTAGGACGCCCAAAAAAAAAAAAAAAATTTTTCTTCGAAAACCTTTTTCAATTTTTAAACCTAGCCATTTTGGGAAATATTTGCTTTTTTAAAAAGGAAAGTTTTTTGATATCATAGTATCAGAGTTGCAAGTTTTTTTAATTCCCAAAAGTAAAAGCAGGCCTATCTTAAATTTCTATTTTAAACCCTTTTTTGAACTTTGACTCCCCCATTATTTAAATTTCATAGTTTTGTTAGTGTGGCAAAGGGCCCAACCCAATGAACTGATTTTGGGGGTCCTCAAGGGTTTTTATGTAAAGGGTTTGATACCCAATTTTGTCAAAACACCCCCTTTCAATTTGTTTGTTTGTTAAAATGGCACCGGGTTTTGGGGTTTCTTAGTTTTTGGAAAATTTCCCTTCGTGTCTGTAATAGGATGAGGGGAGGATTTCCTTTGTAAAACCTCCCAATTCATGGTTTTTCCATATGAAAAGGGCCTTTTTGAGACCAAAAGTTTCCATGCCCCCAAATTTCCCAAATTTATTAGTATTTTAAAAATTGTGGGTCTCATCGCTGGGGGTGGAAATTGTTTTTCCTTCTGGTTAAATACAAACTTGCCCCAACCCCAAAAAATACATTGGTAGCTCCTTAAAAAAAAATTTTTCCATTTAGGTTTTTTTTCCCCAATTTTTGACTCTTCTTCGGGCTCACCCTCTGTATTATTTTTTTTTCATCTGGGAACTGGGGGCTCCCCAAATTCTTAGGAATCTCCTTAAATTTAAGTTATTCTACAACTAATCTCAAAAGATTCCCTTTTTCCTCGAATTTTGATTTACAAATATGCTTTCAAATTCAAATAGGAGCTTTTGCCTTTTTGGGGGAATTTTCCCAACCCCAGGGCCTTCCCTCTGCAAAGTTTTTTTCAAAGGTTTTTGTGTTTTGTTGAAAACTCAAGGGGATAAATTAATAAGGGGGTGTATTCCCTCGGGCGATCCCTGCCCCCAAACCCAAAATGCGAAAACAGGTTCCTTTCTATTTCATTAATAATTTTGTTACCCCCTTTTGTTGAATTTTTTACCGGGTTTTATTTATATGGACTTTTTTCCCTTTCCCTTTTTTTTCCCCTTTTTGCCCCGGCATACACCCCCAATGGTTTTTCAGGGAGTTATTTTAAAGGGCTAAAAAAAAGGGGTTTTTACTTTTTTTTGAGACTACTAAAATCGAGGGATTCAAAAGGAAATTTGACTTTTTTTAAAACCCTTTTTGGGCTTTCTTACCCCAACTCCTTTTGGGGGTTTTTTTTTTGTTTGAAATATAAAGGGAACACACCCTTTTTGAGTTTGGAAACCGGGGCCAAATAAATTAAACCTTCCAAAATAGATTTTTAACCCCCTTTTTATGTTAGCGGGGGAGGGAATTTTCCCAATTTTTCCCCTTTTTATTTTATCAGGGTAAAATTTTAAAAATTTGGCCCAAAACAAAAAACCCTAACAACTTACCGGTTTGTGCCCCACCAAAAGAACTTTCCCGGGTTTTTAATTTAAAGCTAAAAACTTTTAAACCCTTTCCCAAAATAATTTCCTTAAGATGACCCCTGGCTTTTTTTTTTTTTTGATTTAGTTTATCATTTTTCAATGTATACCTCAAATTCTCAAGGGCCATCATGTAAAAAGTATCACAACCATGCCCCTTTGATATTTTTGCCCTCCGCATTCTTAAAACCCCAAAAAAGGCATGCCCTTTTTTAGTAAAAAAGTACCCTATTTTATGATAAAGGTCGTCTTGTTTTTTATCTTTTTAATGCCATTTTTCGGGAATTATATCGGGGAAAAAACCATCCAAAAATTGGAAGAGATAAATTTCCTGGGGTAAAATTTAAAATACCCCAATTTTTGGGTTTAAGGGGAAATTTTGTCTTTAGGCTTTTTAAAAAATTTCCCTAACCCTCCCAAATTTTATTTTTCCAAAACCCAAAACCCCTTTCCCCAATTTTTTTTTTTTTTGTTTTCCCCATTCGGGATAGTTTATCCCTTCAAAATAAACCCAACTCTAATATTTTTTATTTTTTAAAAATTTTTAATAAGATTTTGGGCCCAAAAATTTCTCAATTTAAGTTTTTTAAAGGTTTTTGACATTTTCCTTGTAGGCAAATTTTATAAACCCAATAAAAAATTTTTGGTAAAGGGTTCCCTTGGGCAGTCCCCAATATGATAGGCGAATACACCCGCAAATTCATAAAATTAACCCTGGGTTTCTCACGTTTTCCCTTGTCACTTGATTTAGTTTTTGATTTTAAAAGGTTTTTTGGCCCCTCTTTTTTAAATTTCCTGGGTTTTAACTATCAATTTTTTTTGTTTTTTTAAATTTGAGTTTTTAACCTTTAAATTTATTTTTCCAATCTCTTTTTCTCCCATTCATGGTTAATAAAAACGTTTTCCAAGGTTGCCCCTAAATTTTAAACGATATCAATTTTTCATTAAACCTGTCCCGGGGGATTTTCCTTAAACCGTAAAAAAGTATCGAATATGGGGGGAAAGTGAGGTGAAGGGTTATAAGAAAAAGGAAAGAAATAACGTGCAATTTTTTTTGGAAATTATTAAAAATTTTTTATTAAAAAATTTAGGGAAATGATAAAACAAACAAAATTAAACCTTTGATTTTTTCCCCAAATTCTCGACAGCCCTGGGTCCCATTTTAGAGGATGGGGAAAAAACCCAAGTTTTTTAAAAGAGTTGCATGTTGATTAAACTTTGGTGAAAAGGGGTAGAAGCCCTACCAGCCTTTCCATTGTTGATATCAGTTTGGAATTTTTTCCCCCCCCTTTTGGGTGTACCGGCCCCAAAAAAAAAATTTTGTTAAAAGGGGGGGGAAAAAATTCCCATTTTGGAAAATTTTCATTCAACTTCTCTTTTTTCCCCTCCCTTTTGATTTTTTTTTTGCTGAGTTTTTTCCTTTTTAAAGGAAAGGAAATATATCCTACCCAAAACCGTCCCTTGCTCCCCCTTTTTGAACCGTTTTTGCCCTCTTTGCTCATAAACCATGCCTTTACTTCATCGAATTTTTGGGAAACCCCCAAAGGGTTTTCAGGGCTGCCTCCCCCCCAAAAGTAGGGTTAAAGCTGTTTTTTTTTTATAAAGGGAAAAAGGGTCCTTTTCACTTAGTAGGGTTTATTATTTGGCCATTTGTTTATAAAATTTGCCCTTTTTGGGTGAAGCTCGAAAGAAAATGGTTTCCCAGGGTTTTATGTTTTCCAAATTCATCCCAATAATAGTTTTTAAAAGGGGATTTTGGGTATGCAGGACTTGGAATGAAATGAAAAACATTTTGGGGGCCCCGATCTCTATCGCAACCCCAATTTTCCCTTATTTAATTTCCTCTTAGAACCGCCCAAAACCCCCTGACCACTATTGCCCCTTAGTTTGATATTGCTAAAATATCAACTCTAACAAATCGAGAGGGGCCCTAAAGGGCCTACTTTAAAGGAGAAGATCCATTGTTTTAAGGGGCCCCGGAAAAAAAAATTTGCAAAGATCGTTGCTTTTTTGCCTATAAAAAGGGTTTTGTGTTTTTTGGGTCTTCATTTTCTCCTAAATCTTCTTTGGGGGAGAAAGATATCTGAACCATGGGTGAAGATTGAACCCACGACAGGGCCCTTATTTTTTTCAAAATTTCCCAAAACCCCTTCCCAAACCCTGATTTGGGTTTGACCCATTTTAAAAAGACCCGCCCCCCCCTTTTTGGGGGTGAGGTTTTTGGGAAAGCATGAGGAGGCCAAATGGCGTTTTTTTTGGGTTGGAATTTTATTGATTTTTCTCCAAAACCCTTTTATCCTCTTTTGTTTTAAAACATTTTTTTAAATAGTGCGGGGCCCCCCCTCCCCCTTTTTCCTTTTTTCCCCAACTGAGGGGTGGCTTTTCCCGGATGGAGGGCTTGTTTTTAGGATCAAAAAATTTCCTTCTTGACGGTAATTTCCCTCTTCGAGGGAAGCCCTTTTAAACTTCTTTTTTTTTCCCTTTTCAAAAACATTTTATGATTTATGGTTTTCAAGTTGATCTGAAAAAGTTTAGGGACCCCTTTTTTTTCCTCTTAAGGGGGTTATCTTCCCCCTTCAAATTTTTGGGCCCCCCCCCCGTAGGGGGCCCAAAAGGGTTGTTGGGGTTAAAGAAAAATCTACTAGATATTAAAACCCCCCAAATATTTCCCTAGAGTGCAATGTTGGATCCCTACCAGTTCCCTCTTCCCTTAAAATTGTTTATGGGGCTTTATTAAAGACTTTATTTTGGGCCCCAGCAAAAGCTTGGAAATTGGATTTGTTTGGTTTTTTTGGGGAAATTTTATTTTGGCCCTCCCCCCCTTTTAAAATTGATCATGTTGATTGAAACCCTTTTTTTGATTTGGGAAAGGGGTTTTTTTTTGTTGACATTTGGTTGTGGGCTTTTGAAAAAAAACCTTTATATTTCCCTTCCCATGGGTTTTAAAAACATGGTTTTTATTCCGGAGCCCCCAAACTTTGCAGGGGAATTTGTCCCTTTTATCCCATGTGATCCCTCACATTTGGATAGGATAAAAAATTCCGGGGGTTCCTTTTATGGGTCGTTGGGGTTTCTCAAAGCTGATTAGATTATCTTTTTAAAAATTTTGAGAAAAAAACCTTTGGCTGATTTGGGATGGGATTTTAGGAGGGAATTGGGTCATTACAGCTTAGTAGTTTAGGTCGGGAATTCCCCTTTGTGATTGCGGGCTTGGGGTTTGGTTTGTCGTTTGGGAAAGGGTTTTTAAGCGAACCAAAATCTGTAAACCCCCTGATTAATTTAAACCCCATATTGAAAAGAAACCTTTTTTTGGCTTTGCTATTCCCCAAAGGTTTTGGGGGTGATGCGATTCAAAGAGAGTCGAAAATTTTGGGAGCTTTCCAAATTTTAAAGGCATTCTCTACCCCGGGCTTTCCCGCTGTTACCTTCACGTGCGGGACGACGTCTGTCTTACAAAGGTGTTGAAATAAGTTTTTTTTTCCAACGAAAATTAATTTGAACATGAACATAAAACTCTTTTTTCAAAAAAAATTGGGAAATTTGGAAACCTGGGTTAGCTTTAAAGCCCTCCAATTTTGGGGGCATTTTCCCTTAAAGGGAACTCATTGTGCCTTTTTCAAAGGCTTCCTAGATCCAGTCTAAAAGGGGCATTTTTAAGGGTTAAAACCGGGTATTGCTCATAAAATACACATCCAGTTTATTTCATGTTTTTTAAATTTGGTTGGGGATCCAATTGGTTCCCCATACCAAAATGGGGAGAGGCCCTTGGAAGGCTTTGTCCGGAAATTTTTGGGAACCATGAGTTGGTCAAAATTGTGCTTTATTTACTCTTTTTTCCCCATTAAAATTTATATCCCATCCAGGAAAATTTTTTTCCCATTTATTTTTCTAAAAAATTCCGGCATTTTAAAACTTTTTTGGGATAGGCATTTTCCCCCAAAATCCCCAAATTAGGTCTTGATGTGGTTTGCTAAAAAAACTGTCAGGTTTTTCCCAAAGTCTCTATTTTTGGTCAGAAAAATTTTGGGGAAAAAGTTTTAAAAAAAAATTTTTTGCCTGTTTTCCCCATTTCCCTTTTTATTCATTCGAGTTTAGAGGGGAAGGTTTGATTTTTCGTTCATATTCGAATGGAAAAGATTGAGTGGGAAGTTGGATTTTCCTCATATTTGGGGGTTGGGTTTTTCCCCCTTTGTTTCCTTTTTTGGCCCTTTTGCCCCAAGAGTAGGTTGGGGGGTTATAGAGGAGGCCAAATGTCTTCGGTTAAAGGGGATTGACCCTTTCCCAAACCAAATTTGTTGGATTGTTTATTTTAGGGGATACGATCCTTGGATCGGGGGAAATTTATGGGCCACTGGTTTTTAAATTGGTTGTTTTTTTGTTGTTGGCCATTGCAAAGCCTTTTTGGTTTTGGAGAAAGATTTAAAATTGGACTCCTTGGAGGTTTTCATTTGGGTTTAGGGGTTTATTTTTGGGAAACTTGAAAAGCATTATTTAGCCCGATGTTTTTTTAAAATGAGGAAATATGATCCCATGTATTATAAAGATGCAAAAAAAAACCCGTATTTGATTTAATGATGTAATAATACAAAATTTTTTATTAAAATTTCAAATTTGGAGTTCATTGCTTTTTTTTGGGAAAACAAAAATTAAAAAAAGTTATCATCAAACTTCAAAAATTTCTAAGTTTTTTCTTCCCCTCCCTTTTAAGTGTTGACTCTTTATTGACGAGGGCCCTTCAAGTGCTCAAAACCCTCACTTGAGTTTCCCCAAACTGGCTTTTTTAGTGTTTTTTTCCCTGATTAGATTCCATAAATTTTATACTCTTCCACAAAATTTTTTCTTATTATTGGGGTCTAAAAATGGACCTTCCTTTTCCGCCCCCCTTAATGTTCTATGTGGGTTTTTTTTATTTCTAGTTTGGGTTTTTAATTGGGCAGGCTGGGTTTTCCCCATTTGGATTTTGGTACACCCTTTTCCCCCTGTCTAAAAAGATTTTGGGTTGTTACAAAAAAAATTTTGGGGGAGCTCGATGTTTTACCTAACCCCCATCTAGTTTTCCCCAAAGGTTTGCTTTAAAGACTTTTTAATTCAAACCCTTTCCTATGGGATTTTGGGAAAACTCTACCAACTTGGGGGATTTTTCCTCACCACTAAAAATTTTTCGAATCTTAAACATTAAAAAGTAAATTCCTTTAATGACGATTTTTTTAAACTATGTTTTGGGAATAGTGCCGAATTGACGGACCATTTGGAATTTGGGAAATGATAGCCTATCCCCCTTAAGCCTGATAAAAGGGAAAAACGATTGAAAGTTCCGCACATTAGGTTTAACCTTATTGAACAACTCCCCCTACCGGTCCATATAAATATTAGCACTAAAAACCCTTGAACACTTTCCCCTAACATTTTTTTGGAAAAGATCGTCCTGGAAAGCTTACCCTTTTTTTATGTAAAAATCTTTTAATTACTTTTTAGGGTAATGATTTTAAATCATGTTTGGGGCCCAAAACATTTAAAGATGGTAAAACCAGATTAGGAAGGGGTTTTTTGATTTTAAAGCGGGAGAATCCAAATGACCTTTTTCCTTATTGTTTTTGTTTTTGAATTTAATTCAGCAAGGGGGCGGGGTTGTAAAAATTTCCCTTAAGTTTGGGAATAAAATTCCCTGGGCCTTTGTAAGGGAATTTGTGGAAGACCCGGGTTTAAGAAAGAGGATATTTTGAAATGTTTTTTAAGATGAAAGATAAACCCTTTCTTTTGTCTGTATTTTTTGGAATCCCCCCAAAAGGGATGTCCTTCTTCCCTTCCCATCTCACATCGACCCAAAAAACCCAAAGCTTCAAATTTTCCCCCCCTTCGAAGGAAATTTCCCTCATTGTTATTTTCCCAATGTTGGTTTTTAACCCCTTTTTTTTGCGAACCCCCCAAAATTCAAAAAACTGAAAATCTTGTTCCCCCAAACCCTCTAGATCTGAACAAATCCCTTTTGGAAAGTGGGGGTGGAAGCGGGAATATATCTTAGGGTTTAGTGTGATTATGGGGCCCAAAAAATTCCCACAGTCAATTTTAAAGTGAAAATATCCCCCAAATTAAAGGTAGGTTGACATCCATTTCATAAATGGGGGAGAATGGCCCAAATTTTATCTATTGTAGGTCCCCCTCTTCAGGGTAGTTAAGGTTAACCAAGGGGTTTTCCAAACACCAGTTTAGGATCAAAAAGGTTTAAAAACCCCAGTTTTTTGGAAGGAGGAGAAAATTAAGCGCTGGGCCATAAACAAATTTACAAAAAAAAATTTTTCTAATTACAAAAAAAGTCAAAAAAAACCCTCCCCAAAATTTTTTACATTGACTGCATTTAAACCCCAAAAGAAAAAAAACCAAAAATTGGGGCGGTTCATGATTTCATGTTTTACAAAGGGGTGGTTTTAAACCCCAATTTTATGGCCCCCCAAAATTCTAAAAGAAAGGGAAAATTTTTTGACCATATCAAAGCATTGAGTTTGGGATACCCCAATCGGCCTTTAGCGGGGAATATTTCACTTCCCCCAAAAATTCCCCAAAAGGGGCCCCCACCCTTGGGGTTCCTAAGAGGGCCCCGGGGTTTTACATAATTCAAAAACAAAATTTGGGTTTGCAAAAAAAAAACTCAATAATAAAAAAAAAAAACAAAAATTTTATTAATTCCCAAAAAATCAAAAGCAGTTTACAAAAAAATTAGGGGAAAATAAATTTTTTTTTAAAAAAAATGGGGAGCAAAATTAAAGAAAACTAAAAATGATGATTTCAAAAGGGTTTTATGTGGAAAGCCTACTATGTGCCCCCCAGGGGATTTCCCCAATCTTATCAAAAAAAATTTTAAAAAATTTTTAAAATTTTTTTCCCTTTTGGAATTTTAAAGACCCTTAGGGCTCTTTCCAAAATTAAAATCCAATTTTTGAAATTTTATTTTTTTTTGGAGTCGTCCAAAATTATTTGGGAAAAAAGTTTTGAAAAAAAAAAAAAAAAAAAAAGAAAAAAAATTGAAATTATAATTAATTGAGCAAATTAATTTTAATCAAAACCAACTAGTTGATGAAATTCTTTTTTTAAAAAAAAAAAAAAAAAAAAGAAAAAAGGGAAAAAAAACCCCCCCCCCGAATTCGACTAGGGCTATTTTTTAAAAGAAAAAAAAACCAAATTTATCCTTCTAAAATTTAAATTTTATTTTATGAAAAAAATTTTCTTTAGCAAAAAGGAAAATATTAGGAAAAATTACAAAATTAAAATAATTAATGTTTTTGAAAAAAATTTTTTTATTTTTTAGAGTTCCCCTATAAGGGGATATGTCCCTTGCTTTTAGGTTTCAAACAGGCTGTAATTTCATTTTCATAAAAACTTTTAGTGGATTAGTTAATTTTAATTACGAAAACATATCAGGTTTACGTTTATTACCATTTAAATTTATTTAAAGAAATTTCTAAGCCTAAGCTTTATTCTTAATTTGAAAAAAACTAAAACTTCTAATTTAGAAAAACGTCAATTTATTTTCATCATTGATTTTATGAAAAGAAGTTTTCTAAGTGATAAAATAGTTATTATTTTATTATTAAAATTTTTATTAATTTAATAATTTATTTTTATTTAATTATAATAGACAATATTTTTTTTAGAAAACTCTAAACTTAGTTCCATTAACATATTCCTAAAAAGCATACATCTTTATTATTTTTTTTTTATTTTTATATATTTTTTTATTTTTTTTTCCATATATATTCTTATTTTATTTAGTATTAAAAACCAATAATAATAAAAAATGAAGAAATCTTGCTAACCTGGATGCGGTCGCGGTTTGGGTCGGGTTGGGTTAAGTCCGTTTCAATGGGTCGGGTTGGATCAAGCCACACACAGCAATTGGAGCTCTTCGACGATGGCTTTCCGGCAACCGTTTTCGTCGATTGGTAGGTGTTTCCAAGCTTTCTAGAGGTGGGGAATCGCTTGGTGGTGTTAGTTTTTGTTGAAACCACCCTAAGCGGTAGTTCAATGGCTACGGCGGTGAGACTTAAAGAAAGAGAGAGAGAGAGAGAGCTCCAGCGAGTGTTTTCCTTTCCTCTTTTCCCTTTTTTTTTTTCTTTTGATCCCCTCCTCTATTCTTCCCAAATCAACCTATTTATAGACTCCAAAAACCCCTTTTTATCCCATCGGAGCTGGTTGAAACCTACCCCTATCTTTTTCTTTTTTCTTCGATTTCAACAAATTTTTTGTTTTGTTTCGTACAAATTTTGATTTTATCTTTGGTTTTTGGGTTTAAAGTTTCACTAAAAAAAATTTTAAAAAAGGGCCGGATTTTGCTCCCCCGCGCACTGTTGATCCGGTGGGAAGGTTAAGATGAACACACCAGACAGGCCCCTTCGAGCCCTCCAGTTGTTGCTGCACCTGGCAAAAAAAAAATCAAAAGGGCACAAAGTGCCTTTGCCCGGATTCGAACTCACGACCTCACTTTTCCTACACACTTCCAATGCACGCACAAGTCAGCTGGCTAGCCCAATCTCATTTTTTTTTTTACATCAAATTGTAAAAAAAGCACGGTTTTAATTTTTTTCAATTTTATAATATTTTGAAATTCTAAAATTAAAAAAAAACCCCTAAATATCTTTTATTGTTATTTTTCCCTTCTAATTTATTTTATTTTTTTTATTTTATTTTTCCCTTCATAAAAAAATTAATAAAATTGGGAAAAAAAAAATGCGATTTTTAAACCACAAAGGTTTCTTGCCTTTGCTTCATTGGCATAACAAAGTAACTCATTGATGCTATTTTGCCTATTTAATTCCTTTCCCACTTCTTGCTAATGGACCCACAATCACTTTTTTCATCATTGCCACGCTTCTAGGGTAAAGGGGTTTTAAAATGCCCCCCTTTTTGGGCTTCGTGCTAGTACAAGCCTTTTCTTTTTTGGTGTGGGAATATTTTTATATGAATTTTTTTTATACTAGAAAGAAAATGTGGTTTAAGGAAGGTAGAAAACTAAATTTAAAATAATTGGAGAAATTTTGATGTGAAAGAAGTAGTAATGCCCTTCAAATAAAAAGAAACAAAGTTATTTCTCCTCTTTTTTTTTAGATATTTATAGTCGATGGACATCGGGAAATGGGTACAAATGACACCTTGCTAAAAGGGGTACAACAAAGGGAAAACTTAAAAATGTGGTGCCAGTTAAAATGAAGGCTAAGATGCATCTACATAAACTACTATATAGGGGCAATTATTTTTCACTTTATCATGTTTGTTAGCATTTAGTGCACTTAAACGCCATCGTAAAGGAAAATTAAATTGAACTTCTCGAGAAGACAATTGATAGTCTTAGACAAACTCCCCATTATTTCACCTTCTCAAAACAGATCATACCTTTTCATTCTAGCCCAATGGTCATCTATACACCTTGTAAAGGTCATCTTCAATTCTATGACCTCAGAGGTCATGCCTCTTCAGTCTAGCTCTACACTCAATAGTTCCTACCACTGCACATAGTTTCACTAAAACCATCAACGCCCCTAAAATAGCTCAAACAGCATGTCTGCTCTGTTTTGCAGCTTAAAACCATAAGTCAGACCCCCTATATTGGCTCATATTGCCTACATACATATATCTTAAAGGCTCGTACTAGTGTATACTCTTGTTTGCTGCCCAGCCACTAAAGAGAGTGGAGGGCAAATGTTGATAGGCCATTTTAACTACAAGCTCAGCTCGGTCTAAGCCCATATTTTATTTCACATAGGAAGCTCGATCACATGCCCAAGTGAAATCTTGACCTTCTCACCCATGGCCCCTTGACTCTACCAATTGTAGATATGACTCATTGTAGACCAAGTCGCCCACTTTCCCACTACTTGAACACCCTAGATGTGTAATCATAAACATGCCCATGTTTTCTAAGGATAACTGCACATTGGTACGACCTATAAATACCCAAAGTTGTCTACTAGTAAAAGGATCATAACCTTTTAGCCTCTTAGCTATTTTTCTAGCTATCTCTTAACTCTCATTCAACGTTCTAACTTGAGCATTACAGTGATAATGCCGAATAGCCCCAGCAGCCTCATAGCTCATACATTCCTGGTGTTCTACAAGTTCATTTACCTCCTTATTAATTCCACAAACAACAGTATATAATATATATACATGTGTGTGTGTATATAATGTGGGTACAATACATTCAATGTTGGTATTCCCCTAAACACCAATGAGTCATTAAATAGTTAAGTCATCTCATAATTTCTATCAAACGAACCATTAGCATACTAGTTTACTACATCGTCCATATTGATGTCTTATATCTCTCGTACAACTTGAATATAGATTCCTTCTAGTACATTAACACATAACTTTGATAGTCACCCTAGTTAACAACCTACTGAACAAGTCAATGCCTAATTATCACATCTTTCTTATAAATTAATTCACTAGGGATATTGCATGAGTAGGTATCTAGCTGATCATTGATAGCTCGAATTTTTTTGCCTCAACTAGTACAACCAACACATTAAATTAGGTTCCAAAATTGTTAGGTCCATTAAGTTTTTTCCAAACCTAACAAGTACAATCTACATACATAGTGACCTCATACCAAAGTCATACACATCCATAATTAACTGATGGGATTAACTTTAAAACTTGGTACAAGACATACTTTAACATAAAATGTCTTAATAAGCTTTTAGATTCAACTTATAGATAAAAAACTACTTTTTTCCCATACCTATACACAATTGACATATTAAGTGAACATCTACCCTTCTTTTCTCTAATTTATCCCTATTCCAACTTATTATTACCAAATAATAGAGCTAGCCCCTTAAGTACCATTCAAGTTACAATTAGCGTTGATTATGTCTACTACATGCCATTTCTATTAAACCTAAAGAAGTTATTATATACTATTATTGTTGTTGTTATTGTTCTCTTTAAAACCATGCTAAATCTTAGAATTAAGTTGGTCTCAATCTTAAACTAAGCTAATTGACTAGCTTTATGAAGTCGATTGATTGATTTTATCAACACTAGTTAATCTAACTCATAAAGGGTTGGTTATTTGGCCTCTTGCTCTAAAGACCATACTGGCCACCACTTAGATGGTCCTTAGCTACTCTTGGTGGCTATAATTGATCATTGGCCTTGTACTTGTTTACTTACACTCATTGATGGGAATCAAATCATTTCAATTACAAATACACTTGATGGAAATCAAATCACAAAGGCCAACGGTGCACCCATTTAGGCTGGCCATAAAGGCTGGTGGTGTAAGCATTTAGGCTGGCCATAAAGGCTGGTGATGTAAGCATTTAGGCTGGCCATAAAGGCTGGTGGTGTAAGCATTTAGGCTGGCCATAAAGGTCGGCGATGTAAGTATTTAGGTCGGCCCTCAAAGGCGGCGGCGTAGGGATTTAGGCTGGCAGCCTAGGGACTTAGGTCGGAGGTGTATGTTTTCAAGGTCGACGACTTACAACTTTAGACCGATTGTTTTATGTAGTTTCAAGCTTGTTTTCCTTGGTATTATAAATACCTTTTTTTCAATGGAAACACAGTAGACTTTTGACATTCTGAAAATACACAAAGTGGAGTTTACTTCATTTTCTTATACTCTTATTAATCTGTGGATTGTAGCGAGTGATAGTATCGGGATTGTTATGCGTCATATCAACAAGACCATGCTAGGACTATTCTCTTGCTAATGCGTCATATCTGGTAAGGGTTTAGGATTTTATCTTGTTATTATTGTTCGCTTGATTATCGAAATTGTGTTTGTTGCAATTTGTCCATTTGGTTTGAGATTGCTTGGTTCTAATTAGGAATTCGGCATATCATATTTTAGTATCAGAGCATAAGTTGAGAGAAGGGATTGCATGTAGAAGTATTGATTTTAAATTAAGCAATTAGGGTTTATACTGTAAGCCTCTTGAATTGTTTGATTGTGAATTGAAGATGAGATTATTGCATGATTTGCAATGTAATTAATTGAATATTGTGAATTGAAAATCAAGGTTTATACCATGGTGTGTATTATGGGTTGTGTGATTGTAATTTGGAGATTTGGAGAAGGTTGATAATTAGGGGTTGTGTTGCGGTTTGTATGTGATTGTAATTAGGGCTTGTGGCGTGGTTATTGATAGTGAATTGAAGTTAGGGTTTATATTGTCAGTTTGTGCTGGGTTTGATTGGAATTGAATTGGGGATTGAGTAGAGGTTGAAAATTAGGGATTGTGTTGTTAAGGATTATTACGATGTGTGATTGTGATTTGGGAATTCCTGTGTTGAGACTGTAATTCAGTGAAGCATGTCGAACTACAATGTGAATTGAGGAATTGGGAATAAAGCTAACAATCAGGTTAGAAGAGGAGGTTAGGGACGTCGTGCTATAGGTGATAGGAGAACTTTGGAAGAACAGTTGCAAGACCTAACCACTATTGTTGCTAATTTAGCAACGCGAGTCGATCAAATGACATTACCCCAACAGCTAGTGGCAAACCCACAAGCAACCCCACCTCAAGTAGCCCTTAATGTTGTATGCAGGTGTAAACACCCCATTTTTTCCCCTAATCATTAATAATGTTCAATTTACAAATTTTTTCATTTTTTTTTCAATTTTTTCTTCTATTTAGGAAAATAAAAGAAAAAATAAAATAAATAGGAAAAATATCCCAATTTTGGAAAATAATAATAAAAGGGGTTAAATAATTTTTACAAATTTTTAGAATTTTAAAATAACATAAAATTAATAAAAATTACATTGCATATATGCAATTTGCGAAAAAAAATAAACCAAGAATTGCACTAGCCCAGCTAGTCTGGACCATGGCCTCATGCGCGTATACGAAGGGAGAGGGGGGGGGGGGGGGGGAGACGCAATCCACATTTTGCAATTTTTTTTTCCTTCGCCCAAGACACATGTCGGCTTGTGATTGGATGGAGGGAGCGCACATTCCGGGTATGTGATCGTCTTCAACCTTTGTCCAAAATGCTCGCCGACCGCGAAAAATCTAAATCCAGCCATTTTGATGCGATTTTTTTGCACAAATCTTTAACTAAAATGAGATAAACATCATCAAATTAGCATAAAATCGTAACAAAATCAAATATTTAGATGAATCTAAGCAAATCGGAAATGGGTTTTTAACCGAAGGTACAATTTGTGCCTATCGGAGGAAATCCAAGCTTATCCAGCTTGATTTCTAGTGCCTATAAATAGAGCACGACATGGGAAGCTAGAACACACATCAGAAGAGAGAAAAAGAGAGAGAAAACACGAGGTGTTGAAGCTTGCTGGAGATTTCCATACCGCGACCGCCAATCAAGCTTCGAACCACCACCTACCACATTTGGAATACCCACCCTCGAAAAGCTCAAAAGCAGCCTTTAAACACCCTAAAAAAACCGCCAGAACGCCGCTAATGAAAACCTTCCGACCAATTTCAACCCGACTCGGTTTGACTTGATCTGATCCGACCCGACCCGTAAACCACGACCCATACCCAAGTTGATTTTCTGATTTTTTTAATTATTATTTATTTTACTTAGATATTTATTTTATTAGAAATGTATAATCCTAAAAAAATATAATAATAATTTTAGGGTTTTAATTAGTTTTTTTTAGAATAGATATGTTTAGTTTAATATAAAAATAAATAAAATAATAAAAAATATAAATATATAAAAAATAAATAAAAATTTTAAAATTAAATAATTAGTTGGGATAATAACATGAATTAATAATAGATCATTTTATCACTTAGAAAAATCTTTTTTCAAATAAATCCAAAATTGGTTTTTCTTAAATTAAAATTTTAGAAAATAGAATAATAAAGCTTAGGCTTAGATTTTTTTTCCAAAAAACTTTGAAAATGATAATGAACATAAACCGGACATATTTTCACAATTAAAACTAAAACTAATCTACTAAATTTTTTCATAAAAAGCGAACTGTGGCTTGTTTGATCCTGAATAGTCGGTACGTAGGTACCCTTATGGGGCAACTCTAAAAAGAAATAAAAAATCATTTTCTAAATTAGTATGAGTTGTTTTAATATCTTTTTTTTATGTATCAAAAATAATAAAATAAAAAATAAATAATAAAATAAAATAAGGAAAAGATATCAGAATATGGTCCAAGTTTTAGAAGGATAAGGTGGTAACTTTAGGATTTTAATAGGTTAGCCCTCGAGTTGAGAATCTCTGGTTTTCCTTTCTTCTTTTTCATTTATAAAAATAAAAGAGGAGATTTCGTCAACTAGTTGTCTAAAGTAGAATTAATTCGCTCAATTAGTTCTAATTCAATAATTTTTCCCAACTTCAGTTTGGTGGCGACTCCAAATAAATAATAAAATTCCTAGTTCAAGTCGAGGATTTATATTAGATGAGCATAAGATCTAATGTAAATTAGATTAAGAATATAAATAGAAAATTTTAAAATTAGACTCGATAGGATGGCGACTCCGCTGGGAATCTCAATAGGCTAGCCACCCGAACCTTCTAAAATCACCATGTGTAGACATCTTTTAATTGTTACACTGTGAAATATTACTGATACTAACCTTTCAGGGATCTAATATAGTTTACGGTTTTTTTTTTTTTTACTACTGATGAGTCTACATGCATGCAATTGTGTGAGTAGATATGGTCAAACCCAGGTCGTCTTAAGACCCTAAGACAAGGGGCCATTGTATAGGTTCCGGGCGAAGTAATATGATCACCGTTCGAGGTTGATTAGGCTACCCCACCCAATGTTTTGACATGGCCTGAGATCCATTTCTTCGAGAATGCGGAAGGACATAGAGCTTGGGGACCTATTAGAACCCACCTATCTGCATACATGAAGTCATGGGCTGGCAATTGATTAATGGTGTAATTCCTTTGTTCTTTTTTTGGAGTTCAGATATATTTACTTGTAACATCATCATTTGTACTTTGTAAAAATTTTGTGTATAATTAGAAATTTCTATTGTAACAGATGGCCAGTCGCACAATCGACCGTCTTCTCTACAAGGAAATACGGGTCTGCAAACCTTTGGATTCAAAATTGGTACTGGACCATTGGTTTACTTTGTATGACCCTGAGAAACAGGCCTTCATCCAAGAAACGATATGGCCCATTTTGTCACTAATGGAGATGGAAATGAACCTAATTCTAATTCGGGCTATCTTACACCTCTGGGAAATTAAGCCCGCAACTTTCTTTATTGGGCCACATGAGATTACACCGACCCTAGAAGAATATACTCAACTTCTGCAGGCCCCATCACTTACCAACGGGGTATATGTGCCAAATCTTCAGGCCGGTTAAGCTGATATTTTCAGTAAATTTCTAGGTGTTTGCAAGACAGCAATCAACCGAGCCTGGGAAACTACAACGGATACTGCCTCCAGATAGACAAATTGGAAGCCCGGTTCATAGCCAGGAATGATGATGGGAACAGGAAAGATATACTATGCGGGGATCCTAAGAGTTATAAACAAAGAAGGGTTTATGCTTTCATCCTGATAGCATTTGCAACCATACTTTTCCCTACCGTGATCTTTCACATCCACTACAGAGTTGTAGAATTGGTCGCCCAATTTCTAGAAGGGAAGTCTTATATCCCGGCCCTACTAGTTGAACAGATCTAGAACCTAAATTTCGTCAAAAAGAAGGGTCATGGAATTCTTTACTCGAATATTAACCTTATCTTAATATGGTTCGTAAGCCACCTCAAATGTTTCAGGTTGAACATGGTTCGGAAATCCCTAGCTCAGCAAGTAGATCCTGTGGACTCCTGTATAGAAAGGATAAAGTTACTCGATGATCTTACCAGCCACTATTGGGTAAAAGTACTTAAGGGCTTTAGTGCTAATGACATCCTTTGGACTGCTAGATGGAGTTACTGCAACAAGGTCATCCTAACCTGTAGAAACTTTCAGGTTATTCCTTTAATTAGTATCAATAGGTGCACAAGTTATCATCCAAACTCGGTGGTCCGTCAGTTCAGCACCATCCAAGATATAGTTTACAGGCCATCGCTGGAAGGGATCACATTTGAATACCAGGATCTAAGTTTGCTAGTGGCTGAGAAGATTGCTAAGTTGGTAGAGGTCAAAGCCTTATGGGAAGCCCGGATTGAGAGCCCAACATAGATCACGGAGACTTGGACGGTGAAGTGGGCAAACATTGAGCCACCAGAGATTTCGTGATCCACCAACTATAATAGACAGGAGAAAAGGCGTACCGAGTCCCAGATGTCACACAACCTGCCCGGATGGAAGTATACTTTGAAGTTGTAGACTACAAGAAGGATGTCTGGAAGGGCAGGTTTAAAGAGTCTGATCAAAGGAACAAAGCCATGGAAGCTTAGTTGGAGAAGACCCAGGCTAGAGTCAGAGAATTGGAAGCCATCATCAGCAGAGAACCGACGCCTACACAGCCGAAGAAGAAGAGGACTAGGAATTATATTAGCATTGTATGTTTCCTTTTTCATGTTTTAAGTATTGAACTCCAATTTCCAATATTAATAAAAATAAAGTTTCAGTATTATATCATTAATCAGTTGTTAGCCCCTTTCTTTTTCTTTCAAGCATCTGTGTGATACATGCATCATATTTACGTATGTACATCAAAACTAAAAAATGCGAACCTAGGTGTCAAAGATAGCTCCCAAATAACCGAACCCTCTAAGGAGCCCAATCCACATTTGCTTTAAGACCAAAATGGAAAACGGTGGCAACAATAGTGACAACTGCAACAACACCAGTGCTGATACTGCCTCGGACCCAAGGATCGTATCCCTAGAACAAACAGTCCAATAACTAGCTGCACAAGTCTACCTCCTAACTGAGAGCATTAGCCTCCTTCGCACCACCCAACCAACTCAGGAAGAACATTTAAGGGCCAGAAAAGGAAAGGTAGTAGAGGGTTAATCTCCAGAGTATGAGAAAATGAACTCCTACCTTAACTAGCATTTGAGTATGGACCGAGAGTCAACCTCGATCCAACCTCGGATGATATAAAAAGGGAAATGGAAGATAGGCAAAAGGAGATGGAGAGAAAGCTTTTCTAGTAACTAGCTAACAAGATGAAGACTTTAGAAGGACCTGACAGCTTTGAACAGGCCAGAATCACTAGCCTACCAGTATATGGGGAAGAAGCTTATCTAAAGAAGTTCAAGACCTCAGAGTTCAAAAAATATGATGGCACCGGATGCCCCAAGATATATACAAGACTGTATGTATGGAAGATGAGCAAATATGCCTAATATGACCAACTCATGGTCCAGACTTTCTAAGATAGCCTCATAAACCCCACCCCCGTCCGGTATGCACACTTGGACTTCAGCCAAGTCAACACCTAGGAAAGACTCACTCGGGCATTCTACAACCAATACAAATTCAATATTGAAGTTGCCCCTTCAGTAATGGATCTAGGAAGCCTCCAAAAGAAACATAATGAATCCTTTAAGGAGTATGCCCAACGTTGGAGGGCTCAAGTTGCTAAGGTAACAACCCCGATTTCTGAAAAAGAGTTAACATTCTTCTTTGTCAACACTCTGGAGAAGACTTACTTCTCACATTTGGCAGGCCAGACGTCATCCAGTTTCACAGAGGTGGTGGCAACAGGGTACCGAATCGAGAATGCCATTACATCAGGGAGACTCTAGACAGTTGACCATCCTAGAGTTGCATCATCTCAAAGGCCCGTAGGAGGTAATAAAGTTAAGGAATCTACTATCAGCACGGTTAATTCTGGCAGAGTTGACGGGTTGGGTCCCATGTAACATTTTAGACCACAAATACCCCAATCCAGCAATCACCAATGAATCACACCCATGCTACCAGGGTCGAGACAATTCACTCCAATACCGATCCCGCTTAGCTAGGTCTTTGTGCGGTTACAAGTAGACAATTTGATTAACTTTGAGATTCCCAGCGATTAGTACAAGCCAAGAAATTTTGACCCAAGCTTCAAATGCGATTATCATATGCATAAGAGGGGCATTCTACGGACAGATGCTAAAGGCTCCGAAATAAGATTCAAGACCTAATTGACATCGAAATAGTGTAGCTAGATTTTGTCAACGCACTGGCACCCAATGTCAACACCAACCCACTGCCCAACCCCAAGCCTACCATCAATATGATTACATCCGAAGAGTCAGACTCCAAATCAAAAGAGTCCCCAAAATAGGCAAAGATAAAAGCACAGCAAGAAAGTCGTCCACACAAAGTCTCAGATAAAGCTCCTAAATCATAGATCGGGAAGAGATGGTTAGCCAGAGACCTAACAATCGGTAGCGAGGTGAATCACACAGGAGGTTTGAGTATCTAGTGAATTACTCTTTCACCCTAACCAAGTATAGGCCACCTAATGGATAGGGGCCCAAATTTGAGAAAGAAGATAACCTACTGAAGGAAAAAGAGGAGTCCGTAAACATGATCAAATCGGACCCCAAGCCGATAGTCATGAAGTGCTACGAGGGACAAGTTATTGAGGTGCAAATCCCAAAGAAGATATATGTATTCAATGTCCCAATAACCTCAGAGAGGTATAAGGTGACACCATTTGACTATCAGGCCCTCGATTAGGAAAGGCCTCCCATCGTAGGAGGAATCACCCGTTCTGAGAGGATTTATAACCCTAAATACAAGTCCTCAATTAAAGAACCTAACATCGTGGTAGAGAAAGAGGGGCTCCCTGCATTCACGAAAATGATCAAGGCGAGTGAATATAAAATCATGGAACAACTTAATAAAGTTCCAGCCTAGATATCGCTCATAGGCCTCCTCATAACATTTGAGCCTCACAGGGAAGCACTCTTTAGAGTACTTAAACAGGTCAAGGTATCAGAAGGCATCGCAATAGAGAAATTAAGCCATGTGGCAGATTCAATCGTCACTATGAATTAAATATATTTCTCTCCTGAAGAGTTGGGAGAAGATAGAGACCAAGACACGAAACCACTGTTTTATAGTGGTAAAATGCAATGACACAATTGTCCCTAGAGTACTTATAGACAACGGATCTTCTCTCAACATATGCCCTTTAGCCACCCTGGACCTGTTGGGGGTCGATGCAAGCAATATCAAGCTAAGCTCAACAGTGGTTAGGGCCTTCGATAGGTCCAAGAGAGAGATAGTGGGGGAAATGAGCTTGCTAGTGGAGATTGGTCTACAGATGTTCCATATCTCCTTCTAAGTCCTCAATATTCCAAGATCTTTTAATCTACTATTGGGAAGGCCATGGATACAGACCGTCAGAGCCATACCCTCGAGTCTCCATTAGAATGTCAAGTTTATAGCAAATGGATAAATCATCATTGTATTGGGAGAGTAGAACTATGATATCTATAAAGAAATCGCCATACCCTACATCGGGGAAGACGGTTTTGAAGACTTTGGTCTCCAAATATTTAATGAAGTAAATATGGTAACAAGCAAGGAGGGCTATCAGTTCAAGGAAAGACAGCAAGGAACGTTTGGGCTGGGGTACGTCCCTACATCCCAAAAAGAGGCAAAGCAAAAGGTATCAAAAGTAGAAGGAAAGAGAAGCTAAGCGATGCCCAGATGCATTTTCCACCCCTCCAACAATAATTCATGCGAGCAACTACAATGCAAAAGCCAGTGATAAGCCAAACCGACGTCAGCAATGATGGTTCAGCCTCTTGCACGTCCAATCAGCATCCAGTGCTTAATAATTGGTCCTGCTATCGTGTTAATAGCATTAGGTCAGCTCAAGGATAGGGAACAATTATTGAAAAGATCTTTATTGTGATTATCATTCTTCAAATTCAATAAATTGCAGTTTATTCCTTTTACTTATATATATATATATATATATATTATATATATGTTCTCGCTCCACTTTCCCACAGATTCCCTAATGTCGAACATTAGGGACATTCCACATAGGTAAGTAATGAAAACGTCGATATCGTTTTCGACACTACTGGGTCAGCCATTGGAAGCGATGTCCTTGACCACGAAATAATACAAGAAAGTTGGCAAAAACATGAACAAATTAAAATCTCAATTAATGGGCCGATGGAGATAGTAAATTTAAGAAGCACAGAGGAACCCAAAAACCTCAAGATTGGGGCCAATTTGAGTGACGAGCAAAAGCGTGAGATAACCGAGCTGTTAACTGAATATGCGGATGTATTCACCTAGTCATATGGCGACATGCCAGGACTCGACCAATCAATTGTAGTTCACAAACTTCTCATGAGAGAAGATATCAAACCTAAAAAACAAAAATTGAGAAGATTTAAGCCCGACATCTTACTAAAGATCAAAGAGAAAGTCAAAAAACTACTAGAGGTGGGGTTTATTGAGGTATCAGACTACCCATAATGGGTAGTAAATATAGTCCTCGTTCTAAAGAAGAATGGGAAAGTGCGAGTGTGCATAGATTTCTGAGACTTAAATCAAGCTACGCCTAAAGAAAATTTCCCTCTACCTCACATCGACGTCTTGGTAGATAATACCGTAGGGAATCATCTCTTTTCATTTATTGATGTTTTCTCAATATATAATCAGATAAAAATGGCTGAAGAAGATAAAACTAAAACAACCTTTATCACAACATAGGAACTTTCTGTTACAAAGTCATGCCTTTTGGTTTGAAGAAAGTTGGGGCAACGTATCAAAGAGCCATGGTCGCGATACTTTATGACATGATGCATCGAGAAGTTGAAGTATACGCTGACGATATGATAGCCGAGTCTAAGGGTTGAAAGCCATGAAGTTATCTTGAAGAAATTATTCAAGCAATTGAGAAAGTTTCAGCTCAAGTTAAATCCTGAAAAGTGTACTTTTAGGGTGACAACAAGCAAGTTGTTAGGGTTTGTTATAAGCCGAGAAGGTATTAAAATCAATCCCGACAAGGTAAAGGCCATACTAGAACTACCATCTCCGCGCACTATTAAGGAGGTGAGAGGTCTGCTGAGAAGATTGAATTACATAGCCCGTTTCATCTCACAGCTCACGGATAAATGTCGTCCACTATTTTTTCTGCTAAAAAAGAATGTCATGGTAGAATGGGATGATGAATGCGAAAAAGCATTCAGAATTATCAATGACTATATCACAAATCCCCCAATCTTAATAATTCCAAAACAAGGAAAGCCCCTTATTCTTGTACCTCACGATACTCCATGAATCCATGGGGTGCGTGCTGGGGCAGAAAGATGAAGAAGGAAGAGAACGTTCCATATACTATCTAAGCAAGAAGTTCACAGACAAGGAATAGAGGTACTCTAAAATAGAAAGGACTTATTGTGCTTTAATTTGGGTCATGCACCAGTTAAGGCAGTACACCCTTTACTATCCTATTGAGCTACTAACAAGACACGATCCCCTAAAGTACTTGGCAGAGAAGCTTGTTTTATTAGGAAGAATCTCCAAATGGCAAATTCTCTTATCAAAATTTGATATCACATATATAAATCAAAATTCGATAAAAGGGCAATCTTTAGCTAATCAGTTGGTAGAATACCCAATTAAGGGAGATCTTTGAGAATCACAAGCCCAATTTCCTGATGAAAATATGTTAACAGCGGAGGGCAAACCAATAGAAGACTACGAGACAAACTAAAGCCTTAAATGGAAGATGTTCTTTAACAGAGCTGCCAATGTATTTAGGTGTAGGATCGGGGCAGTACTGATATCACCAGAAGGAACACAATTCCCTTCAATAACAAAACTCACATTTCCATATACTAATAATATCGCATAATATGAAGCGTGCATCCTCGGCCTCAAAATGGCTTGCTACGTGGAAATTCGTGAATTAGAAGTATACGGAGATTCTTCATTCATCATATTACAAACACGAGGGGAATACAAAACTAAAGACTCCAAATTGGTGCCATATCATCAACATTTGACAGAGCTGATCAACGAGTTCGAAGCAGTCACATTCACATACATCCCATGGACACAAAATTAGTTTGCAGATGCCCTCGCTACGTTAGCATAGATGATTCAGATAACAGGGGGAGCTGAAGTCCAACCACTAAAAATAGAAATTAAAAATTGGCCCACCTACTGTTTGATAATCGAGAAAGCACAAGATGATAAGCCCTGGTATTACGATATCAAAACTTTTTTTTAAGAAAGCAAATACCCTAAAATAGCTAGCAAAAATGACCAAAGAACACTTAGAAGGTTAGCAAGTCATTTCTTACTAAATGGGCCTATGCTTTATAGAAGATCACCTGACACCACATTGTTAAGATGTGTGGATAAAAAAGAGGCAAGTGAACTGATGAAAGAAATGCATGAAGGAGTATGTGGACCTCACATGAACGGCTACATGTTGGCTCGAAAAATCATGAGAATGGGCTATTATTGGTTAACAATAAAATCAAAATGCATCAAATACATCAAGCACTATCACTTATGTCAAGTTTATGAAAATTGAATAAATGCCTCACCTAAAGAGCTTCATTTGTTGTCTGCACCATGGCCATTCTCTATGTAGGGAATCGACATTATTGGGCCAATCACTCCCAAAGCGTCCAATGGTCACAGATTCATATCGGTGGCCATTGATTACTTCACTAAGTGGGTAGAAGCTTCATCATATGCCAGTGTCAATAAAGGGGTAATAGTCCGATTCTTGAAGGGACACAATAGCCCGCTATGGAGTTCCTAAATCAATTATCACCGACAATGGCACCAACTTCAACAACAAGTTGATGATAGATTTGTGTCAACACTTCCATATAAACCATAGAAATTCGACTCCCTACCGTCCTCGGATGAATGGCGCAGTGGAAGCAGCCAACAAGAACATAAAGAGAATTATCGAGAAAATGACAATCACTTACAAAAACTGGCACGAGATGCTACCATTTGCCCTCATGGCTTACAAAACCTCAATTTGAACATCTACTGTAGTTATCTCATATTCTCTAGTATATGGTACTGAGGCAGTTCTACCAATTGAAATCGAAATACCATCCTTCAGGATCCTATCAGAAGCGTAGTTAAATGAGTCAGACTGGGTAAAGAAGAGGCTTGATTAGTTGAATTTGATCAACGAAAAAAGACTCACTGTGTTATGTCACGGCTAGTGCTACTAACAAAGAATGGCTCGAGTATTTAACAAGAAATGAAACCTCGATGTTTCAAAGAGGGAGATCTGGTGCTAAAGAAAGTTCTCCTAAATACTCAAGAATCAAGAAGGAAGTTTACCCCAAACTATGAGTGCCCATATGTTGTAAAAAAAGTGTTGTTAGGAGGAGCTTTAATATTAACTCAAATGAATCATCCAGAATTGAGAGACCCCATTAATATGGATGCTGTTAAGATGTACTATCCTTAGGCAAGAAAATTGAAATTTTGCCAAGATTCAGTATAAATTTCATTGAGTTTAGTTTTCATTCCTTCTATAAGCAAATTTAATGTCTTTGAACGATCGATTACTTTAACCAATTCTCATTAAACAAACTTTCATAAACATACACTACCATCGCCTCACCATGAAGAATGAACATTAAAATAATGATAAATCTCAATAGATTTTTCTCTTTTATATAATTCCACCTATTTTTGAACATTAAATCTGGTGCATTAATAGGATAACACCACAATCACAAAAGCCATGCTCATAATAAAGAAAATAAATCAAGGCCCTCAGCCCTATTTTGAAGCAAGAGTAAGCAAAGAAGCAAACCAGCACAAAGGTTTAGTTGTTTAGTTGCTATCCGCGATAAACCGGTAAACATTCAAAGTAAATAACCATCATTCATCATGAATCACATCTTCTAAGTTAAGCAGTCTAAACGACGCCTCTTATCAATCATGTGACCAATTCGCCAGAAGCGTTTTCAGAAATGTTAGGTGAGTTAGCCCACAATGGGGCACTTTTCTAGATATCCTCTCTTAAGGTTAGCCTATAGGGGCACCTTCTTAGACATCTCTTCTTTAGAGTTGAAAGTCTAAAGAGACGCTTCCCAGTATCAGTTAGTCAGCCCACAATGGGGCACTTTTCTAGATACAATAACTTAAAGTCAGCCCATAATGGGGC
Source organism: Laguncularia racemosa (assembly GCA_037954665.1). Lineage (NCBI taxonomy): Eukaryota > Viridiplantae > Streptophyta > Magnoliopsida > Myrtales > Combretaceae > Laguncularia > Laguncularia racemosa. Next base: position 10,884 of record JBBMOL010001011.1, on the reverse strand, counting down.
ACTTTCCTAGGTATATTTTCTTAAAGTCAACTCACAATGGGACACTTTCCTAAGATATCCTCTCCTATGGTTGCAAGTCTAAATAAGATGCTTCCTAATTTATCGATTAGTCAGCTTATAAGAGTATTTTTCTAGATAATTTATCGATTTTCTAGATAATTTATTGATTGGTCAGCTCATAAGAGCACTTTTCTAAATAATCTATCGATTAGTCAGCTCATAGGAGCATTTCTCTAAATTATCCCCTTTAAGGTTGTTAGTCCTACAAGGTACTTCCTAATATTGACGAGTTAGCTCATGAGAGCACTCCTCCAGAACGTTTTTTCTTCGACAGTCGCTGGTTTAGCTAGACACTTCGTTAATCAGGTGGCTAGCTCATAAGAGCACTTCCTTAAACAATCTCTTATTTACGGTCGCTACTGACGCTTTCTATTATCAGTTAGTCCACTCACAATAACACACTCCTAAACAATCCCTGAGATGTTCTCTATCGTCGATTAGTTAGCTTATATAGCACTTTTTTAGATGGTATCTTACTCTAGGATGTCAGATTGTTTAAGATCATTCTCCAAGCAATACTAATCATCACAAAGCATTCGTGGGATTATTAGCTCATGGAGCATTTTCCTACTAGAACCAAGTTCAGATAACCAGCCAACTAAGGCGTTATCCATTCAGTTTGTTGGCAAAAAATGACGTCTTTCTTATCTTTATAGTTAAGTTTTTCAAACTTTACTACAAAGAGGGATAGTTGTAAACACCCTATTTTTTCTCTAATCATTAATAATGTTCAATTTACAAATTTTTTTAATTTTTTCTTCTATTTAGGAAAATAAAATAAAAAATAAAATAAATAGAAAAAATATCCCAATTTTGGAAAATAATAGTAGAAATAATAATAAAAGGGGTTAAATAATTTTTACAAATTTTTAGAATTTCAAAATAACATAAAATTAATAAAAATTGCATCACATATATGCAATTTGCGAAAAATAAATCGAGAATTGGGCTAGCTTAGCTAGTCCGAACCATGGCCTCATGCATGGGGGGGGGGGGGGGGGGGGGGGGGGGGCTCAGTTACAAATTCCAATCGCGGGAGACGTAATCCGCGCTTTGCAAATTTTTTTCTTTCGCCCAAGACACATGTCGGCTTATGATTGGACGAAGGGAGCGCACGCGCCAAGTGCTTGATCATCTTCAACCTTTGTCCGAAATTCTCGCCGGCCACGAAAAATCCAAATCCGGCCATTTTGATGGGATTTTTTGCACACATCTTTAACTAAAATGAGATAAACATCATCCAATTAACATAAAATCCTAACAAAATCAAAGATTTAGAAAAATCTAAGCAAATCGGAGATGGGTTTTTAACCGAAGATACGATTCGTGCTTATAGGAGGAAATCCGAGCTTATTTAACTCAATTTCTGGTGCCTATAAATAGAGCACGACGTGGGGAAGCTAGAACACACATCAGAAGAGAGAAAAAGAGAGAAAACACGAGGTGTTGAAGCTCGCCGGAGATTTCCATACCGTAACCACCGATCAAGCTTTGAATCACCACTTGGAAGCGTTTATGAAGAAATCCACCACTACATTTAGATTACCCACCCTCGAAAAGCTCGGAAGCCGCCTTCAAACACCCTCAAAAACAGTCGGAATGCCACCGATGAGAACCCTCCGACCGATTCGACTCGACCCGGTTCGACCCGACTTACAAACCACGACTCGTACCCAAGTAAGTTGATTTTTTTATTTTTTTATTATTATTTGTTTTATCTTATTTTTTTTCGTATTTATTTATTTTACTTAGATATTTATTTTATTAGAAATGTATAATCCTAAAAAATATAAACAATAATGTTAGGGTTTTAATTAGGTTTTTTTTAGAATAGATATGTTTAGTTTAATATAAAAATAAAAATAAATAAATAATGAGAAAAAATAAATAAATATTTTAAAATTAAATAATTAGTTGGGATAATAACATGAATTAATAATAGATCGTTTTATCACTTAGAAAAATCTTTTTTCAAAATAAATCCAAAAATGGTTTTTCTTAAATTAAATTTTTAGAAAATAGAATAATAAAGCTTAGGCTTAAATTTTTTTTCCAAAAAACTTTGAAAATGATAATGAACGTAAATCGGGCATATTTTCACAATTAAAACTAAAACTAATCCACTAAAGTTTTTCATGAAAAGCGAATTATAGCTTGTTTGATCTTGAATAACGGGTACGTATGTACCCTTATGGGATAACTCTAAAAAGAAATAAAAAATTGTTTTCCAAATTAGTATGATTTTTTTTTGTCGAGTCTAATTTTTTTGCATTCCCATTCCTAATCAGATCTAGACTAGACCCTATGCTCATCTAATGTAGATCCTCGACTTGAGTTAGGAATTTCGTTTGATTTTTGGAGTCGCCACCCAACTGTTGTTGGGAAATATTGAATTAAGACTAAAGGAGCGGATTAGTCTTAATTTGGACCACTAGTCGTCGTTATTTCCTCTTCTCGTTTTTGAAAAGAGGAAAAGGGAAAACCAAAGTTTCTAAGTCCGGAGGCTAACCTATTAAAACCTTACGGTTACCACCTAATCTCCTAAAATTGTTCCTATTTAGAAATGTCTTTTATTTTATTTCAGTTACTTTTTATTACGTTTTTTATTATTCTAAGAAAATGATTTTTTTATTTCATTTTATAGGTTGACCCGAATGGGTGCCTACGTATCTGCTAGTCAGGATCAAACAAGCCGTAGTTCGCTTTTCTGAAAACTTTAAGTTTGTTTGTGAATTTTAGTTTTTGAAATCTCTTTTGATTTATGTTCTTACTATTTTTGGGATTTTTTTCTGAAAAAATCTAAGCATAAGTTTTAATTTGATTTTTGAAAATGATTTTTAGGGAAAACATCAATTTTTGGATTTATTTGGAAGAAAATGATTTTTCTAAGTGATAAAACTCATTTTTTTTATTCTTTTGATTTTTTTTAATTTTTTTTTTGAATTTTCATGATTTTATGATTTTTATAAATTTTTGTGATTTTTATGATTTTTTTTATAATTTTTATGATTCTCCTACTATTTTTTTATAATTTTTCTAAGTTTTCATGATTTTCATAGTTTTTTATTATTTTTCTGATTTTTGTTGATTTTTTATAATTTTTGAATTTTTGTTAAAAAATTTATCCTAAACTGTTATTTATCCTATTTTGAAATCTAAAATTTTATTATTACTTCTTCTAATATTTTTTATTATTTATCTATATTTTTATTATTATTTATTTTTTCTTTTTATTTATTTTTATTACTTATTTATTTTTATTTTTATTTTTTCTACATTATTAAATCCTAAAAATCTAATTTCTACATTTTCCTACTTATGGAAATAAAACATAAACAAATAAATAACTAAATAAATAATCAACAAATTAATAAACAATTTACCAAATAATAAATCAAATAAATACAAATAAATAAATAAACAAAATTCAAAAAAATAGAAAATCCGGAAAATTCGACTTACCTGGATCCGGGTCGGTACGCGGGTCGGGTCGATCGGGTCGAATCAGGTCGGATCGGTCGGATGCAGCGGCGGAGGATGCTCGTTCACGGCGTTCCGACGGTCTTTCGTCGCGGGTGAGGTGTCGAATCCTAGCTTCTTGAGGGTGCTGAATCCAATGGTGGTGGTGGTTTGCTCCCAGATCGTCTCCTGATGGTGGTTCAACTCCAGTCGGCAATCGCGATTTTGGGTCTCCTCTGATTTGCACTCTTTTCTCACTTTCTCTCAATTCTGATAAGTGTGTTGGCTTCCTCCCTTCAATTCCTATTTATAGGCACTTGAAACCGAGCTGGATAAGCTCGGATTTCCTCCGATCGAAGCTAATCGGATTTTCGGTTAAAAAAACCAACTCCGATTTGTGTAAATCCTTTGATTTGTTGTGATTTGATTCCAATTAGATAATGTTTATCTTATTTCTGTTAAAGATCTGTTGGATTTGTGCAAAAAATCGAATCAAAACGGCCGAAATTCGAATTTTCTCTTCCGCTGGCGATCTCGGACCTGAGGTAGAAGACGATCACGCTCTCGGCGCGTGCGTTCCCTCTAACCAATCAGATGCTACCACGTGTCTGGGTAAATGAAAAAATCGCAAAACGCGGAAACTGCTTCCCCCACGTTTCGAACCCGCGACCTCGCACCCGTACGCACCCACTTAGCCACGGCTCGGACCAGCTGAGCTAGCCCATTTTCCTGATTTTGTTTATTTCGCAAATTGCATATATGCAATGCGATTTTTTTATTTTTTTGTATTTTTTGAAATTTCAAAAAATTGTAAAAATTATTTATTATTTATTATTGCCATTTATGAAATCATTTTTCAAAATTGATGTTTTTTCCTATTTATTTTTATTTTTTTGAATATTTTTAAATATTTATGCTAAATTAGGGAAAAATTAGAAAAATTGGAAAAAATTGAAAATTGATTATTATTGATTATTATTCATTCTTAGGGCAAAAATGGGGTGTTTACAGCTGCCCCTCTTTGTAGTAAAGATTGAAAAACTTAACTACAAAGACAAGAAAGACGCCATTTTTGGCCTCTTGAATAGGTAACACGGTCCTAACAATTTAGAGTCATGTTCCCTCCCCAAAAAGTGCTTTATGGGCTGACTAATTGGCGATAGGAAACACCTTAAGCATTGTGTGGAAGAAATGATGATAGGAAGCGTCTTATCAGACTAGCAACCTTGGAAAGAAAATTTACTTAGGAAGCGCGCTTATGAGCTGGCTACATGTCAACAGAAGCGTCTTGTTAAACTAGCAACTGTTTGGAAGAATATTTTCGAAAAGTGCCCCAAGAGCTGACTAATCGGGAGAATCTAGGAAAGTGCCCCTCATAGGCTGACTAACCTTAAGATAGATTTTTAGGAAAGTGCCCATCTTGGGCTGACTAACCTATGGTAAAGTGTCTCAAAAAGTGCCCTTATGAGCTGACCTTGAGAACGGATTTTTTAGGAAAGTGCCCATCTTGGGCTGACTAACCTTTGATAAAATTGATTGAACTGTCTCAAAAAGTGCCCTTATGAGTTGACCTCGAGAACAGATTTTTAGGAAAGTGCCCATCTTGGGCTGACTAACCTATGCTAGAATTGTCTCAAAAAGTGCCCTTATGAGCTGACCTTGAGAACAACTTTTTAGGAAAGTGCCCATATTGGGCTAACTAACCTATGATAAAATTGATTGAACTGTCTCAAAAAGTACCCTTATGAGCTGACCTTGAGAACAGATTTTTAGGAAAGTGCCCATCTTGGGCTGACTAACCTATGATAGAATTGTCTCAAAAAGTGCCCTTATGAGCTGACCTTGAGAACAACTTTTTAGGAAAGTGCCCATATTGGGCTGACTAATCTATGATAAAATTGATTGAACTGTCTCAAAAAGTGCCCTTATGAGCTGACCTTGAGAATAGATTTTTAGGAAAGTGCCCATCTTGGGCTGACTAACCTATTAAGAGGAATGTTTAGACAAGTGCCCAACTAGGGGCTGACTCATCTTATGCTTCTGAATATGCTTTCTACTGACTGAGCTAAATGATGTGATGCCTTTCATGATATGATGATAGTTACTTATTTTAATATGCTTGTCGGTTTATCGTGGACAGCCACCAAACAACCGAACCTTCGAGCTAGTTTGTTTCTACTTCTCTTCTTCTTTTCTTGACTCGGGGTTGAAAATCTTGATATGCTTCCTTTCTTTATGCACATGGCTCTTTTGACAATAATGTTACCCTACCAATGCACTATGTTCTAATGCTCAAAAGTAGATGGAACTATATTACCAAATATATTGAGATTCATTATCATTTTAGTGTTTATCTTTTATTGGCGAAGTGGTGGGTAATGTGTTTAGGAATATTTGTGGTGATGGGAATTGATTTGGATTATCGACCATTCAGGGATATTAACTTTACTTGTGAAAAGTAAAAACTCGACTCAACTAAATTTATATCGAACAGTGGCTTTCATAAACATTGGTAAAATTTCAATTCACTTGCCTAAGGATAGTACATCTTTACAGCATCTGTGTTAATGGGGTCTCTCAATTCCGGACCATCCATCTGAGTTAATATCAAAGCACCTCCTGACAGAACCCTTTTCACTACATAAGGGCCTTCGTAGTTTGGGGTAAATTTCCCTTTGGAGTCTTGGGCATTCGGGAGAACCTTCCTTAATACCAGATCCCCCTCTTTGAAGTATCGAGGTCTCATCTTCTTGTTAAATGCTCGAGCCATTCTTTGTTGGTAACACTGGCCATGACATAGTGCGGTAAGCCTTCTTTCATCAATCAGATTCAGCTGATCAAGCCTCTTCCTTACCCAATCTGATTCAGTTAGCTGAGTTTCCGACAGGATTCTGAATGATGGTATTTCAACTTCAACTGGTAGCACTGCTTCTGTACCATATACCAATGAGTAAGGGGTAGCTCCCATAGATGTTCTTATTGAAGTCCTATAAGCCATGAGAGCAAACGGTAACATTTCATGCCAATCTTTGTAAGTCGTTGTCATTCTCTCGATGATCTTTTTGATATTTTTGTTAGCTGCTTCTATTGCCCCGTTCATTTGAGGTTGGTAGGGAGTTAAATTTCTGTGGTTTATATGGAATTGTTGACATAAACCTGTCATCGATTTGTTATTAAGATTGGTACCATTGTCAGTGATGATGGACTCAGTAACTCCATATCGGGCTATTATGTCCCTTTTCAAGAAGCGGACTATTACCCCTTTTGTGACATTGGTATATGATGAAGCTTCTACCCATTTGGTGAAGTAATCAATCGCTACTAGTATAAACCTGTGGCCATTAGATGTTGTCGGAGCGATTGGGCCTATTATGTCAATTCCCCACATGGAGAAAGGTCATGGTACTGATAACAGGTGTAGCTCGTTGAGCGGAGCATTTATCCGGTTTGCGTAGACTTGACACAGATGACAGTGCTTGACATATTTTATGCAATCCGATTCCATGGTCAACCAATAATATCCTAACCTCATGATTTTTCGGGCCAACATGTAGCCATTCATATGGGGTCCACATACTCCCTCATCTACTTCCTTCATCAGTTTGCATGCTTCATTTTTGTCCACACATCTCAACAAGGTGGTATCAGATGATCTCTTATAAAGTATGGACCCACTTAATAGGAAATGGCTTGCTAACCTTTTGAGTGTTCTTTGGTCATTATTGCTAGCCATTTCAGGGTATTTACCTTCTTGGAGAAAGGTCTTGATGTCGTGATACCAGGGCTTGTCATCTTGTATTTTTTCAATTGTTAAACAGTAGGCGGGCCAACTTTCGATGTCTATTTTCATCATTTGAACTTCGGCACCCTTGTTATCTGGATCATAGATGCTAGTGTGGCTAGTGCATCTGCGAATTGATTCTGAGTTCTCGGGATGTATGTGAAAGTGATTGCCTTGAATTCTTCAATTAGCTCTGTCAAGTGTTGATGATACGGTACTAGTTTGGGGTCTTTAGTCTTGTATTCCCCTCTTGTTTGTAGTATGATGAGCGACGAATCTCCATATACTTCTAATTCGCGGATTTCCATTTAACAGGCCATTTTAAGGCCAAGAATACATGCTTCATATTCTGCGATATTATTAGTATAGGGAAATGGAAGTCTTGTCGCTGCAGGGAATTGAGTGCCATCTGGGGATATCAATACTGCCCCAACCCCACAACCGAATACGTTGGCGGCTCCATTGAAAAACAGTTTCCATTTAGCATTCTGCTCTATCCCAAAGTCTTCTACTGGCATATCTTCCATTGTCAATATATTCTCATCCGGAAATTGGGCCTGTAGTTCTTGGGAATCTGTCTCAACAGGGTGTTCCGCCAATTGATCGGCTAAGGCTTGCCCTTTCATCGAGTTCCGATTTACGTATGTGATGTCGAACTCAGATAGGAGCATTTGCCACTTAAAGATTCTCCCTATCAAGGCTGGTTTCTCTACCAAGTATTTCAAGGGATCATGCTTTGTCAGCAGCTCAATATGGTAGTAAAGGGTGTATTGCCTTAGTCGATGCATGACCCAGATTAAAGCACAACACGTCTTCTCCACTTCTGAGTACCTCTGCTCTCCATCTGCGAACTTCTTGCTCAGATAATATATGGAACGCTCTCTTCCTTCTTCATCTTTCTGCCCCAGCACACATCCTATGGATTTAGGGAGTATAGTGAGGTATAAGAACAAGGGCTTTCCTTGATTCGGGACTATCAAGACCGGAGGTTTTATAAGATATTCTTTGATCATCCCGAATGCCTCTTTGCATTCGTCGTCCCATTTTATTGTGGCGTTATTCTTCAACAGACGGAATAATGGCTGGCATTTGTCGGTGAGTTGTGAGATAAAACGAGCTATATAATTTAATCTTCCCAGCAAGCTTCTCACTTCTTTAACGGAGCGTAAGGAAGGTAGTTCTAATATGGACTTTACCTTATCAGGGTTGATTTTAATGCCCTCCTGGCTTATGACAAACCCTAACAATTTCCCCGTCGTGACCCCGAAAGCACATTTTTCTGGGTTTAACTTGAGCTAGAATTTTCTCAGTCGTTTAAACAATTTCCTCAAGATATCTATATGGCTTTCTCCTTCTTTGGATTTGGCTATCATGTCGTCGACATATACTTCAACCTCTCGATGCATCATGTCATGAAGTATTGCGACCATGGCTCTCTGATACGTTGCCCTGGCGTTTTTCAAACCGAATGGCATGACTTTGTAACAGAAAGTTCCCCATGTTGTGATGAAAGTTGTTTTGGTTTTATCTTCTTCAGCCATTTTTATTTGATTATATGCTGAGAAACCATCCATGAATGAGAAGAGATGGTTTCCCGCAGTGTTGTCTACTAGAACATCAATGTGAGGTAGGGGGAAGTTATCCTTTGGCGTAGCTTGGTTTAAGTCCCGGAAGTCTACGCATACGCGTACTTTTCCGTTCTTTTTCATGACGGGGACTATATTTACTACCCATTCTGGGTAGTCGGATACTTCAATGAACCCTACTTCTAGCAGTTTCTTGACTTCTTCTTTGATTTTTAGTAGGATGTCCGGCCTAAATCTTCTCAGCTTTTGTTTTTTAGGTTTGACATCTTCCCTTGTGGGAAGCCTATGAACCACTATCGATTGGTCTAGCCCTGGCATGTCACTATATGACCAGGCAAACACATCCGCATATTCCATTAATAGCTCGGTTATCTCACATTTTTGCTCGGCACTCAAACTGGTCCTGATTTTGAGGTTCTTAAGGTTTTCCATGCTTCCTAGATTTACTGTCTCCATAGGCTCGTCGATCGAGATTCCGCTTTGTTCATGTTTTTTCCAATTTTCTTCTATTATTTCGTGGTCTAGGATATCACCTTCAACAACTGACCCAGCAGCGTTAGAAACGATATCAGCGTTTTTACTTTCTACCTATGCGAAATATCCCTGACGTTCGATGGTAGGAGATCTGAATAACATAAAAGTGAAAGGATATATATAAGACGAAAACAAACTGTAATTGAATTTGACAAAGAGTCTCAATAAAATTTGTTTAATAATTTTTCTCTACTTTTGAGCTAACCTAACGCTACTGATAGGATAACAAAACCAATTGTTCAGAGCCGGATGCTGTTTGGACGTGCGGGAGGTTGATTTCCCTTTACCGTCGTCCTCTTCGTTTATCCGAGGCTCTTGAATAATGTTTGCCTTTCGGAAAGATTGTTGGAGAGGTGGGATGCACATCTGGGTGTCGACCAACTTCCCCTTATTCTGCCTTTGACACCTTTTGTTTGCACTTCTTCTGCGGCCGTAGGAATGCCCGGCGCGTGCGTTCCCTTCAGCCAATCAGATGCTGCCACGTGTCCTGGGTAAATGAAAAAATCGCAAAACACGGAAACTGCTTCCCCCGCGACCTCGCACCCGTACGCACCCGCTTAGCCACGGCTCGGACCAGCTGAGCTAGTCCATTTTCCTGATTTTGTTTATTTCACAAATTGCATATATGCAATGCGATTTTTTTTTGTATTTTTTGAAATTTCAAAAATTTGTAAAAATTATTTATTATTTATTATTTCCATTTCTGAAATCATTTTTCAAAATTGATGTTTTTTCCTATTTATTTTTATTTTTTGAATATTTTTAATTATTTATGCTAAATTAGGGAAAATTAGAAAAATAGGAAAAAATTGAAAATTGATTACCCTAGGAGTCAATAATAATCAATTTTCAATTTTTCCAAATTTTTCCATTTTTTCCCTAATTTAGCATAAAATAATAAAAATGTTCAAAAAATAAAAATAAATAGGAAAACACATCAATTTTGAAAAATGATTTCGGAAATAGCAATAATGAATAATAAACAATTTTTACAAATTTTTGAAATTTCAAAAAATACAAAAAAATAGAAAAATCACATTGCATATATGTAATTTGCAAAATAAATAAAATCGCGAAAGTAGGCTAGCTCAGCTGGTCCGGACCATGGGCTAAAGCACGGTGCGGGGTGCGAGGTCGCGGGTTCGAAACGCAGGGGAAGCAGTTTTCGCGTTTTGCGATTTTTCTCATTTGCCCAGGACACGTGGCGACATCTGATTGGCTGGAGGAAGCGCACGCGTCGGGCGCGTGATCGTCTCCTACCTCGAGCCCGAGATCGCCAACGAGGAAAAATTCGTATTTCGGCCGTTTTGATTCGATTTTTTTGCACAAATCCAACAGATCTTCAACAAAGATAAGATAAACATTATCTAATTAAAATCAAATCGCAACAAATCGTTAGATGGGCACGAATCGGAGTTGGTTTTTCAACCGAAAATCCGATCAGCTTCAATCGAAGGAAATCCG